>JACEEZ010003972.1:135000-162500 GCA_016584305.1 Chionoecetes opilio | reverse complement strand
GTTTCACCCTCCCAGTGCTAGTTTGGAACTTATTATTACCAATCTTTGGGTAATGCTGGGACCTCACACACCACACAACCCTATCTCCTTGCTCAAGGGGGACAGTAACCACCCGAATTTCTCAGTGAAAATATCCCCGGGAACGAGCGAGGCCGGGGATCGAACGTCGGACCACAGAATGGTGCGGGACGCTCTAACCCACCGAGCCGTTCAGGCGTTGTGTGTGTGTGTGTGTGTGTGTGTGTGTGTGTGTGTGTGTGTGTGTGTGTGTGTGTGTGTGTGTGTGTGTCACTGTGTTATCATTGCAGTGACAATTGAAAGCACATCTCTTTTCTTTCTTTTTTTCTCTCATCTTCATGTTCTGATATTTTTCCATTAGTTTTCATTTTCTCTTTATTTCCTTGTTAGTGAAACATTCTCTGGGCAGATAGGTTTTTTTCCCCAGTGTGTGTGTGTGTGTGTGCTAGGAAAAGAGGAGGGGGAAGAGGAAGAGAAGAAGAGAGAGGAGAGAGGGGAAGAGAGAAGGAGAGTCTTTGCCGCGTTGTTTAGGTCTCTGGGCCGTTAACTTTACCTCTCTCCTCTCCCTCTCTCCCCTTTTTTCTCTCTCTCTCTCTTCTCTCTCTCTCTCTCTCCTCTCTCCTCCCCTCCTCTCTCCTTCTCTCTCTCCGCTAAACAACACCCCGAAAAAATTTCCAAAGAAACCTAAAACTGGTCTGGGATCCCTTTTATTTTTTACTCTAAATTAAATAAAACACCACCCCCCACACACACACACACACAAAACCACACACACACACACACACACACACACACACACACCCACACACAAACCAAAACCACACACACACACCCACACAAAAATTTTTTTTAAAATAATATCATGAAAAACAAAACCCCGGGGAATCGAAAAAAAAATAAAAAAAATATGAACGTAGCAACAGTGTGAACGTTTTTTTGTTAGTGAATACAAAAAAGATTTTTCCCAAAAAAATTTTTGCTAGAAGTGTGGGAAATTGTTTTAAATGGGTTATAATACGAGAATATTTAATTTAGAGTTTTCGTGGGGGAGGTTAAGGGAAGGAGGAGGAGGGGGGATGGAAAGGGAAAGGAAGAGGAGGAGGAGGAGTAAGGAAGGAGAAGGAAGTGGAAGAGGAGGAGGAGGAATAAATAAGAAGTTGAAGGAAGAGGAGGAGAGGATTAAAAAAGGAGGAGTAAGAAAAGTGTTGAAAGAAGAGGAGGAGGAGTAAGGAAGGCGAAGGAAGAGAAGGGGGGAAAAAAATTTTAAGAAGGGGAGGAAAAAGGGCACCCTTTAAGGGGAGGGAAAAGGAAGGCGTTGGAAGAAGAAGAGGAGGAGGAGGAAAGAAGACGTTGAAGGAAGAAGAGGAGGAGGGAGGAAGAGTAAAGAAGACGTTGGAGAAAAAGGGGAGGGGATGGAAGGAGGAGAAAAAAAAAAGAGTTTAGGACGAAAAAGGAGGGGGAAGAGGTGGAAAAGGAAAAAGAGGAGGGGAAAAGGATAGTATAGTAGTAGTAGGGGGAATTAAAAAGGGAATACAAAGGAAAACAAACAGCAAAACCCGATAGGCCTTAAAAGACTTTTTGCTTTAAAAAAACTAATCACTAACTGATAATAAGAAAAGGGAAAGGGAAATGAAGGCTCCTCCCCCCCCACCCTCCTCCACCCAAACGGGCCCGGAAAGAAGTGAACCATCAATAAAAAAAACTGCATGGAATTTGGAAAAAGTTGAAAGCTGTAATCTATGGCAAACCTACATGTTTGGGGGGGTGGGTTTTATGTTTGATAGATAGGTCTTTTATGTGTGTTTGTAATGGTGAAAACACGTGGGGAGGTAAGGGTGGTGCGGCCCCTTCCCTGGCGCTTTTTTGGGAGGGCAGCAGTCAATCGGGGCCCCCTCCGTAAACCCCGCGGTTGTGTACTTTCCATGTGGGCCCCGTACACTTCAATCCTCCTGGCAGGACCCCGGGTCCCTTTTAAAACCCCGTTGGCAAAACTGTCGGGACCCCAAAACTGAACACACCCCGTCACGGGTCGAGATAGTATGGTACCTTAATGGGGGCTATTGTGTGTGTTATGAGGTCAAGGTAGTGTTGGTGTAGTCGTGTGGAAGTTGGGGGGGTGGGCACCCTTTGCCGCGCTTTTTTGGGGGGCAGCGTCAATCGGGCCCCAGCTCCTTTTAAATCCCTCGGTAGTGCACTTTCCAGTAGGACGCCGTGCATTTAAATGCCCCCTGCAGCGTGACCCCTGGTTATAATCCCGAGGGGGTCCTAATGACGGCCCTTACGAAAAACAGCCCGTCACAGTAAAAGTTGTAGTAGGGGACCGTTTATCGGGCTGTCTAGACTGGGGAGGGTTTTTGACCGACTCGCAATCATTTTTACGCAATAATGTTTCAGACCCCCGCGAAAATTTTTTTTCCCGAGAAAAACGTGAAAACCCGGGGTTTTGATATGAAATATTTATCGAGGCGATTTTTTAAAAGATTCTATTGTATTTGAGTTTACTACGCGAGGGCAGCCCATTCCATACTTTCAACACGGTTTGAAGAATCCTTTGTTCGTTCGTTAAAACCTTTCCGCTTATTTTAAATCCGTTTTTTTCTAGTTGAGCTTGACCGGTTAGCGTGAAAAATTTTCTGGGGCTACGTTCGTAAAACCGTTGAAGATTTTAAAAACTTTTGATGAGGGGGGGCCCTCTTTCCTTCGTTTTGTTTGGGGAATAAGTTAAATTCTTTGAGCCGATTTTTGTACATTTATTTTCGCAATCTAGGGATCATTTTGGGTTTCTTGCGCTGTATTTTTTCTAGTTTATCTATGTCTTTTTTTAATAAGGTGACCCCGAACTGCACCAGTATTCAGATGGGGGCAAAAAGCAGTTTTAAAAAAAGTGATATACTTTTTTTTGATTTGAAACTGAAAGTTCGTCCAATAAACAACCAATTTATTTGCAGTTTTTTCTACCTCTATATTTGGGTTTTGGTTTTAGATCTTTTTGGATTTTTAACGCCCAAAACTTTTTCTTTATCAACCCCTTTTTAGTTGGAAACGTTTTACACTACTTTTTTGAGGGGTTTTTATTCCGATATTAGTACATGGGATTTGTCAAGGTTGAAATTCATTTTCCATTTTTTACCATTCTGTTACGTGTTTAAGTCGTTTTTTATGAGTTGGCGCTGAGATTCGAAGGTTGTTTTTTGATTTTCGTGTCTCACAAAATTTTGATATCCTGCATGTGATTCCCTCGTCAATGTCATTTTTTAATTAAAACCAGGATAGGTCCGAGAATGATCCGAGGAAAAACCATATTTACACTGGTCCAGTCGAAAAATTTCCCTTTTTTTCCACCCTTTGTTTACGATTTGACAGCCCGTTTTTTATCCCAATTTTTAAAGATGGCCCTTTTTCCTGACTTTTTCTTTGCTAATGAGACCTTATGGGAAATTTTCGAAAGCTTTTTTTAAAAAAAGGGGAAAAATACGTCTACTGCCCTCGTGTTGTCGTACTTTTGAATACCTATTGTAAAAAAACAAATAAGTTTTAGAGGGCTGAGCTTTTTTTTCTGAAACCATGCTGCGAGTCTTTGATTTTTTTTTTCTTCTAAAACTAAAGATTTTGTCTCTTTTTGGGATTCCATTAATTTTTTCCCGCAACTTGTTAACTGATTTGGGCGATAGTTTCCGGGGTGCGACTTGCTTCCTTTTTTAAAAATGGGTTGACATTTTTCTAGTTTCCATTCGCACGGGACCCTTTCCGGGGATAAAAACTTATTTTAAAAAAGATAAAGGGGTTTTACTATTTTGTTTTTTTGTTCTTTTTTAAAATGCGTGGCGAAATTTTTTGGACCGGGGCTTTTTTATCTTCGTTTTTTACGCGGGAAAAAATGTCAATTCCTGAAAGGGTTAAAGAGCTGAGGCAAGTCCTTTTTTTCTGGGGTTTTGGGGTTCTAGGGGGGGGAGGAGGGGGGAAGGGGGAAGGGGAGGTGATGCAAGAAGGGCGTGACCACCAGTGCCTGAGGAAAAAAAAAAAACTCATGAAATGTTGAGTAAATATAATGATAATGACAATAATGGAGAACAAGAATGAGAGTGGGAATAATGATGATAACAATGACAAGAACAGTAATAACAACCACAATAACACAGGAGAAGCATCACATAACCTTGAAAATATAAATAATACAGTTGAAAGCAAATAAGTAGCAAGAAGTTACATCAAAGAAAATTAAATCTGAAAATAGAACAAAACAGAGAAAGTGGAAAATAATACATGTGATTTTATTTGATCTACTTTTACTTTTCTACTTTTCCATCAGAATAACTAAGATACAGTAATGCAATAATACTTAGATAGATCAGGAATATAGGATCAAGTTTTACTAAGTTAAATTCATAGTATTTTTCGCTATAATAATTAATAAACACGTAAGACTAAATATCGTTCAATCTATAATATTTTTTTTTTTTTCTTATTACCTATATTTTCTGTTAATTAAAAGCCGAAAAAGCAAAAATATATACCTTTCCGTGATTACTTCTTCTCATATTCATCTCATTATTTTTTACCGTTAATTACAATACCCTCCAAATATCTCTACTTTCCATACATCTACAAATACGTCCTATATTTTTTTATATTAATGAACTATAAACAAATACCGGGGTACTACATATAATTATCTTCTACAATTATTAACATTAATTTCTAACGTTAATCAACCCTAATAACAAAACACAAAAAAAGACTTTCATAAATCTACATTCATATCCTGTACTACTTTCTACATATAATAACTCGAAAAACAGAAGAAAAAAACTTTCCATAATTATTTACTACTTAGGGGACAAGGGAAGATATCTCAAAGGTGTCGGTTTCCTTTGGTCTGTGTTCCGTCTTTTTTTTTTCCTACGGTAATCATATAGTAATAACAGGAGGTGATGGGACTTGGTGGGGGGAGGGAGAGGGAATGGGGGAAATGTTACTGTTACTGTCTGTTACTGTCCCTCATTAGCCCCCTCGCTCCCCCCTTCCCAGCCGTGGTTTTTAGGGAGGGAGGTAAGAAACAGGAGGAATTATAATGTCTAATGTTATACTTCCTTCACTTTTCTCCCTTCCTCCCTTGTTTTTTCTTCACTCCATCAAGATTTTTTTTTCTTCATATCTTTTTATAGTTTTTTAATGCTTCTTGTTTCTTAATTCCACTCTTCTCCCTTCCTCTTTTTTTCCTTCTCTCCTTCAGTATTTCTTTTTTTCATATCTTTTTATAGATTTTTGCTTTTCCTTGTGTCATAATTCGAGTTTTGGTTTGATTTCCTCATTAGCAGAGGATATATAAGGTTTTAGATTCTCTCTCTCTCTCTCTCTCTCTCTCTCTCTCTCTCTCTCTCTCTCTCTCTCTCTCTCTCTCTCTCTCTCTCTCTCTCTCTCTCTCTCTCTCTCTCTCTCTCTCTCTCTCTCTCAATAACAAAACACAAACACATACTTAACAATCACAGTCACTTCACATACGTCCTTCCTCCCTTTTAAGATCCCACCTAGCGCCTTAAATCTGTCCTCCTCTCATTAAATCTATCTTCCACGGCCTTCACAATCCCACCAGCTGTTCCTTTCCACCCGTCCCTTTGTCCGACACAGGAAGCCCCACGCCCACTCACCCCGCCCACTAACTACCCTGATAATGAGGTAATTAGGGTGGGTGTGGCGTTAGGAAAGAAGTAGCGGTGGTGGTGGTGGTGGGAGCTTGCGGTCAGCGGCTAAGAAATAAGGAAGCTTTTGATTACTACTGACAAAGGCGCAGAAGGCATAAAAAACGGGATCTTGGGGTCTTATAGAAAATGGATTTGTATAGTTTGTTACAGGAAACCCTCTCTAATTCAATCTAATATGGGGGAGACCTGGGTCGAATTATCCAAAAATCCGAATTATCCGATGGTTACCTCTAGCCCGTCCACACAATAATAAGTCACTCAAACATGCCAAAAAAGCACAGATTGTATTACTTGTCCTCACCAAAACCATCGTATTTATACTATAATTATAAGTACACACATTTATAATACCACATGATACTAATAATAACAATACAGATTACGATAGAACATATACACATAAGAACTCATAAACCATCAATTTCTTACTACTTAAAGATTAGATTATACACCCACACATATTTTTCACCTTGTAATGCTTCTATCATACTCCTAAATTAGCATATACCTCCCTGCACACACACACACACACACACACACACACACAACACACACACACACACACACACATTGAATGATATATATATATTTTTTTTTTCTCTCTCTCTCTCTCTCTCTCTCTCTCTCTCTCTCTCTCTCTCTCTCTCTCTCTCTCTCTCTCTCTCTCTCTCTCTCTCTCTCTCTCTCTCTCTCTCTCTCTCTCTCCTCTTTGTTTATCTGCCTACTCCTTCTCTTCCTTCTTCCTTGTTTATGTTCCTACTCTTCTTCCTTCTTCCTTGTTTATCTTCCTACTCCTCCTCCTCCTCCTACCACCATTAATTATTCCCTTTCTTCCCTCTTATGTTCGTCCCTCGCAACACTCCTAAGCAGCGTGTGTTCCTGGGTGTTGCTATGGCTATGTGTATGTGTTGCTCCTCTGTTTATTAAAGCTACTCTCTCTCTCTCTCTTGGTCTTGTTCCGCTAACTCACACGCCTTGCTACCCACCACCACAACCACTACTTCCACCACCACCCGTACCACCACGACCACTACTACCACTACTTCCACCACCACACCACTGCTACCACTACTTCCACCACCACCACACCACTACTACCACTACTTCCACCACCACCACACCACTAATACCCACTTCCACCATGAACATCCACAGGATATACCTATGGTCCAAATGGGGGACACTACTTACCGTGCTGATACTACTTTCCACTTTACTTCGAACACACTATACTAATATTCCTAAAAAGTTTTCTCTATATTTGTGGTTTTAAAGGAATATGGGTATTTCTGTGTTGTGAATTTTTGGTTTTTTAAATATTGGGAACTTCTAATCATTTTGTTAATGGAAGATACTGGATTCAGCATTCGTGTTCTGAAATGACCTAAAATTTCTGGAAACTAGATTTTCAAGCAAAATTTGTATTTTCAACAAAAATATTGCAAATTTTGCAAGGGGATCTTGCACTTGCAAGGGGATCTTTGCAAGGGGTCTATTACCCCTTGCAAAATTTGCAATATTTTTTGATAAATATATTTGCTTGAATATTTGTTCCTAGCAGTTTTCGGGCATGCTGAACACGAATCTGGAATCAGTGTTCAGTTACAATGATTAGAAGTCCCTATTTCAGCCAATTCACAATGACATGATACTTCCAGATATTCCTTAAAAACCACAAATTAGACAAAACTTACTACAAGGACATAAAAATATGATAGGCATTGCTAGATTAATCATTACTTCAATACAATGATCAGTATTAGTATTTTCAGTATTAGTATTAGTATTATTAATCCCTATTTGAGCCAGCCATGCGATTGTCAAAGTATTTATAAAAACCTAGGATTACTATAGCAATCCTGTGGGACTTCTTATGCCCTCCTATGACTCCTGTAGGATACGTGAAGGAGCGAAGAGGCCCGTGAAGGACTCTGAAGGATTGTATACAAAGCGAAGGATACTTAAAGAAAATCGTTCTTCCTCCCCATTTCCTCTCTCCCCTTCTTCTCCTCCTTCCTCCTCCTCTCTTCCCTTCTTTGTCCCACCTCCTTCCTTCTTCCCCTCTCCCCTCCTTCTTCCTCCTCGTCCTTCCTTCCCCTCCTCCCCCTTCTTCCTCCTCTCCCCTTCTTCGTCCCCCTCCCGCCATCTTCCTCCACCCATCATATTTATACGATAATTAAAAATTATCATATATCAGATCACGCTGGGCAGCCGCGGCACGCACCGCATGGGAGAGGTCGGACTCCCACTAGTAAGGCTAAGAATAATTCAAACTTGCTCGAATTACGGAAAGTTATTGAAAAATTTGAACTGGCCTGAAACAGGTCGAATTATCCGAAGTTTGAATTATACGGGTTCGATTTAGAGAGGGTTTACTGTAGTTTGTTCCTTACACGCTTTTGTCTGTCTGGATTTATCATGTTTTTAATGCTTTATACTCCTTTTCCTCCTTTTCTTTATTACTTCACTGTCATTATTCGGTGAGGTTAGTGGTGGAGGTAAGTGCCGGGAGGAGTAATTTGGAGGAAGAAAGCGAGTAGAGAAAGTATCGTGTCAAAACATTTTCATTTGTTTTAATTTTTTTTGTGCGTGTGGTGATTTGCCAGATGTTGCAATATAAGCTGTATTAGGACATGGGAGATCGGGGTTAGAGAGAGTGAGACAGACAGAAAGACAAACAGGCAGACATACAGATGAAGGCTGAGTAAAAATGAAAACTATTTATAAGCTCCTAATAGCAACAATAACAAAAACATCATCAAAGACGGACACTCACCCATGGTCCTCCCCCTGCCCCCCCTGCCCCCCTAACCCCCTGTTCTCCCCTCCTTCAGGCCGACTATTCCTTCGCCTACGTAGTGGACGCCCCCGGGTACAGGAACTTCCAGGACCGTGAGGAGGCGCGCCAGGGGCAGGAGACGCGTGGCCGCTTCCGCGTGGCGCTGCCGGACAACAGGCTGCAGACGGTGACGTACAGCGCGGGCAGCCACGGGTATACGGCCATGGTGTCCTACGACCAACACCCGAGCTTCGCGGCGCTGCGCCAGGCCGTGGGGCCCATCCTCGCCGCCCCGCACATCGGCCAGGCCGTGGTGGGCGGGCACAGGCGCGGCGCCAGCGTGAAGCCACTCACAGGTAACAAGGCGGAGGCACGCCCACACCCGGGCTCCTCACACGCCTCCCACGAGGCGGTCTCCAATAATGTCGTCCTCACGCCCACTAAGGCGCGGCCCACACCCTCACGCACACGCCCCACGCCCACTAAGGCGCGCCCCACGCCTACACGCACAGCGCGCCCCACGCCTACACGCACAGCGCGTCCCACGCCCACACGCACAGCGCGTCCCACGCCCACACGCACAGCGCGTCCCACGCCCACACGCACAGCGCGTCCCACGCCCACACGCACACGTTCCCCGCCCACACGCACAGCGCGTCCCACGCCCACACGTGCAGTCCCCACGCCCACACACACGTCGCGCGGGACACGTCGCCGCCCGCGGCCCTCTAGACGCCCCACGCTCGCCGCGAGGCCCACGCGCCCCCCAACAACCTCCCGAAGGGTCACGGCGCCCATGTCACCCCCGCGGCGCTCCACCCGGCCCCCTACAACCCTAACCCCCACCCCTGCCCCCTCCCCTGCCCCCTCCTCCACCCCCGCCACCACCCCAGCCCCTTCTCCCAGCACGACGCCCGAGTCCTCCTCCGAGGCGGCGGACTCCGAGGACTCTGCCATCCTGAACCGGCTGATCAACGCCATCCAGCAGAAGTTTGAGGGCGAGGGCGAGGACGAGGTGGCGGCGGGGGCGTCCAAGGGCCCGCCCAACACCAAGAAGGCCTACGCCATCGTGGACAGGGAGAGTGTACGCAAGCGGCTGGAGGGAGTGGTGCACAAGGTCTAGCGGCGCCTTAACACCCAGGCACAAGTCACAAACAAACAATCTGATGTATAAAGTAAACCTTCCGTCCAGGATCCGTTAGTGTCTTAAGACGCTGCACTTCTCTGGATCCTTCCTCCTTCATGTATAAAAGTTTGCCCTTAATTAACTCTTGTGTCGTTAATTGTATCAGGTTTAGTACGTGTGTCAATATTTGTCCTGTTCCGTAAGGCTTGATCGTGTGTGTGTGTGTGTGTGTGTGTGTTTGTATGACAGTGACGCCATAACGCGGGGTCGCCTTATAATACAAAAGTACGTATATTAATGTTCTGGGGGAAAAAATGAAATTGTCTGATTGGTGGGCGTGCGGGCGTGAGGATGCAGTGGGCGGGTGGGCGGCTCGCGTGGTCATTGGTGAGGCGAGCAACACGACCCCTAATAAGGCCTAATGGGCTGGCTGTTCACGGCACGCCAGGACTTCAAACTGTAAACTGGATATTGAGCAGGAGATATCTGAAGGGAGAGACTGCCAGGAGGGTCAGGGTTACACAGGGTTACACAGTATTACCCTCAGCCACGCACCGCCCTAGGGATTCTTCTAAGGGACCCTCCTAAGTGGGACCTACCTAACTGCCTACATAACCTACCTAACCTAACCTAACCTACATAACCTATAGTTACCTACCTGGGACCCTTCTATAAAGTAACTTAGATGTCAGCGTCCTTTTGTAGAAGTTGATCCGCATCTCGTCGTGTATCGATGAAGTGGACAGATGGGTGACTGATGCTCTATATAGACAAGGCAAAGACCCGCCCTTCCCCACCTTCGTCAGGAGGAAGGAACGAGGTTTTCCGTAAACCCGGCTGCTGGTCAATACATATATGAGGTTATACATATACATAATTATAATCTCTAATCCATAATAAAAAATAATCTATAATATCCAGTGCCCTAATAAATAATAATAATATCATGAATCGATAACATTTACACGAAACTAAATCATCAACTATTTAAACGCCATTTTGGACTTTGTAACCGTGAGATATCGGGAAAAAAGTTTTTACATTCGATAATATACCTTTGTTGAAACCTTATAAAGACAAAACAACTTAATTAATTAGGTTTTCGAATGTCTAAATACTATAACATTTACACGAAACGAAATAATCAACTATTTAAATGCCATTTTGGACTTTGTAACCGTGAAATATCGAGAAAAAAGGTCCTTATACATTCGATAATTATACCTGTGCTTCAACCTTAAAAAGACAAATAACTCTGAAATTAATGGGTTTTTGAATGTCTTTTTAGCATAGTTCAGGTTATAGATATTCCAGCACAAGTGACAGGTATGAAAAGTGTGTGTGTGTGTGTGTGTGTGTCATTGTGACGGGGTGAAAAGGTGTGTGTATGTATGTATGTGTGTCGGGATGCTGGGATATTGCAGGGCGATTCTCCCCCCCCCCCCTGTCTTTGTCATTGTGCTATTGTGATCGTGTTTATGTAATAGTGTTTAATTAAGGTACTGAAACATGCCTAACACCACATGTAGGCTCTTTAAATGCAACCTTGTCCTTTACTATAATATTTAAATGCCATAGCCAACCTTATGTTATGGTCTAAAAACACTATGGTATTCTAAAGGAAACATGAGTCCGAATACTATAGTTACGCTACAGAATCGTGATCGTGTTAACGTATGCTATAATAGTGTTTAATTAAGGTACTGAAACACGCCTAACACCTATAGACTCTTGAACTACTACCTTGTCCTTATCGTATCGCTGGTGATTTTTACTTTTTACGTGCAAAGAAAAACTGAAAAACTGTAAAATTATCCCATTTAATATTTATTTTCAGAAATCTGTACCAGGAAATGTGAAAAATGTGTTTGTAATGTACTTTCTAACTTTCCAATATCTTTACTAAGTTATTTAAATGCCATACCCAACCTTATGTTTATGGTAAATAAACACTATGGCACTCTAAGGCAAGCATGGAGTCATAGCACTATAGTTACTCTACAAAATCTACTTCCCATACTTAATAATTTCCTTATATATTTATCATTAGCAAGCACAGAGTCGTAATATTATAACTCCTTTACAAAATCTACAAATACTTTAGAATTACATTTATTATCATTTAACTATATAGAAATCATACCATATTTTGTACTTCCCATACTAAATGACTACCTTTTATATTTATCCTTTAACACTACATAGAGAATCTTCCGTCATTTTGTACTTCTCATACTAAATATTTAACTTTTATTTTTATCATTTAACACTATATAGAGATAATCGTTCGTCATTTTTGTGTCTACGAATGCAACCATAGCGGAACTCAACACTCCCGTAAGCACGTTTTGACGTGTTTTGTACTTGATGTGTCCTCCCATTGCTTGTCTGGCAGTAGTGATGACCTCATTGGCACTACTGACGGGGGGAAGACGAGAGGAGAAGGAGAGAGGGAAGAGAAGGAGAGGAAGAGAGGGTGAGAGAAGGAGGAAGGGAGAGGGAAGAGAAAGAGAGGAAGAAGAGAGAGGGAGGAGGAAGAGGGAAGAGAGGAGGAAGAGGGAAGGGAAGAAAGAGAGGGAGTATTGGTCAAGTTTGGATCATGTAACTTTATCGGAGAAGAATAAAGGAGTGAAGAGTCGCAGGAGGTAATGTGATCTGTCCTCTCCTCCTCCTCCTCCTCCTCCTCTCCTCCTCCTCCTCCTCCTCCTCCTCCTCCTCCTCCTCCTCCTCCTCCTCCTCCTCTGTCATTGATCCTTTCATTCCGTTCCTCTTCTCTAGTTTTTTACTTTCCATTTTCCTTACGCTCTTTCACCATTTCTCTCTTATTCACTTTCTTTATTCAACATTTCCTTTTCACTCTTGTCCCCTTTTCTCTTTTCATTTTATCTTTTTCCCTCTGCCATTAATCACTGTTTCTCCTTTGTTTACTTTTACTTTCATTTCTTCCTCTCTTTCCTCCTCCTCCTCCTCCTCCTCCTCCTCCTCCTCCTCCTCCTCCTCCTCCTCCTCTTCCTCTCCTCTTCCTCCTCCTCCTCCTCCTCGGTCACAAGAATGAATCACAAACAGAAATTAAAAACATGTATCACTTTCGATCTTTTATACGTGCAAAGAAAAAGTGAAAAAATGTGTAGAATACTTGATGTGTCCTCCCATTGCTTGTCTGGCAGTAGTGATGACCTCATTGGCACTACTGACGGGGGGAAGACGAGAGGAGAAGGAGAGAGGGAAGAGAAGGAGAGGAAGAGAGGGTGAGAGAAGGAGGAAGGAGAGGAAGAAAAGAGAGGAAGAAGAGAGAGGGAGGAGGAAGAGGGAAGAGAGGAGGAAGAGGGAAGGGAAGAAAGAGAGGGAGTATTGGTCAAGTTTGGATCATGTAACTTTATCGGAGAAGAATAAAGGAGTGAAGAGTCGCAGGAGGTAATGTGATCTGTCCTTCTCCTCCTCCTCCTCCTCCTCCTCCTCCTCCTCCTCCTCCTCTCCTCCTCTCCTCCTCCTCTTCATTATCCCTTCACTTCCGTTCCTCTTCTCTAGTTTATTTAATTTCCATTTTCGTTACGTCTTTCACCATTCTCGTCTTATTCACTTTCTTTATTCAACGATTTCCTTTCACTCTTGTCCCCTTTTCTCTTTTCATTTTAAATCTTTTTCCTCTGCAATGAACACTGTTTCTCCTTTTGTTACTTTTACTTTCATTTCTTCCTCTCTTTCCTCTCTCTCTCCTCTCCTCCTCCTCCTCCTCTCTCCTCCTCTCTCCTCTCTCCTCTCCTCCTCCTCCTCCTCCTCCTCCTCTTCCTCCTCCTCCTCCTCTCTCTCTCTCTCCTCCTCCTCCTCCTCCTCCTCTCCTCCTCCTATCCTCCGTGCCTCCTCCTCCTCGTCACAAGATAATCACAAACAGAATTAAAAACTGTATCACTTTCGAATCTTTTATTTTTTACGTAGAAACGAAAAAGTGAAAAAAAATGGTAGATTACCCCATTTAATATTATTATCAAAATCTTACCAGAATGAAAAAAAATGTGTTTTATAGTATTTCTACTTTCAATAACCACTCTCTCTCTCTCTCTGCTCAATCTCTCTCCATCTCTCTCGCTCTCATCAAACTCTCATTTCCTCGCTCTCGATATCATTCTCATTCTCTCTATTCATCTCTCTCTCTCTCTAATTTTTGCTCTCCAAAGTGTGACTTTTTTTTGTTTTGTATTTATACACTTACTATAAGGATATATTTTGTATTCATTCTATCAATTACCTTCTTGTGCTTCGATGTGAATGTAAAGATAAATAGAAGTAAGACAAAAATTGAAAGTAAGAAAATAATAGAAAGCAAAGAATAGAATGAAAAAATCTTTTATTAATCTTTCAACCCACTTTTATCTTTGCTAATTAATATCATTGTTTCTATATTCAATCCTATTCATAAATTGATTGCTATTAGAAATTTTTTTCATTTTTTTTTTTTTTTTTTATTTTNTTTTTCCCCTTAAAAAAAAAAAAAAGGGCCCCCCCCCCCCCCCCTTTATTTTCCCCCCCTTTCGCCCTTTCCTTCCGTAGTGGACCCCCCCGGGGTAAGGAATTCCGGACCGTGAGGGGGGCGCGCCAGGGCAGGAGAAGCGTGGCCGCTTCCGCGTGGCGCGGGGCCGGCAACGGCTCCAGACGGTTGACGTACAGCCGGGCAGCCACGGGTATACGCCTGGTGTCCTACCCCAAACCCCCCAGCTTCCGCGGGGCTGCGCCGGCCGTGGGGCCTCCTCCCGCCCCGCACTCGGCCGGCCGTTTGGGCGGGCACGGCCGGCCCGCGTGAAAGCCCTCCAGGTCAAGGCGGAGGCACGCCCCCCCGGGGGTTTCCTCACACGCCTCCCACGGGGGCGGTCTCCAAATAAGTCGTCCCTCAAGCCCACTAAGGCGCGGCCCACCCCTCACGCAACCGCCCCAGCCCCTAAGGCCGCCCCCCCTACCGCACACGCGCCCCCACGCCTACACGCAAAAGCGTCCCACCCCCAAAAACGCACACGCGTCCCACCCCCACACGCACAGCGCGTCCCACGCCCACACCCACAGCGCGTCCCACGCCCACACGCACACGTTCCCCGGCCCACCGCACAGCGCGTCCCACGCCCCACTGCAGTCCCCCCAACACCCACACACACGTCGCGGGACACTTTCGCCCCGCGGCCCTCTAAAACCCCACGCTCCCGCGAGGCCCCCGCCCCCCCAAAAACCTCCCGAAGGGTCACGGCCGCTCTCCCCCCGCGGCGCTCCCCCCCCTGGCCCCCTACAACCCTAACCCCCCCCCTGCCCCCCTTCCCCTCCCCCCTCCTCCACCCCCGCCACCCCCCCGCCCCTTCTCCCCACACGCCCGAGTCCTCCTCCGAGGCGGGGGACTCCGAGACTCTGCCCCCTGAAAACCGGGTGATCAACGCCATCCACAGAAGTTTTAGGGCGGGGGGGAGGGGCGAGGTGGGCGGGGGCGTCCAAGGGGGCCCCCCCAACACCAAAAGGCCTACGCCTCTGGACAGGGAAGTGGGCGCAAGCGGGTGGAGGGAGTGTGCACAAGTCTACCGGCGCCTTAACCCCGGGGACAAGTCCCCCCAAAAAAACATCGATGTATAAGTAAAACCCTTTCCCTCCAGGATCCGTTGTGTCTTAAAACGCTCACTTCTCTGGGTCCCCTTTTCCCCCTTCATGATAAAAAGTTTGCCCTTAATTAACTCTTGTGTCGTTAATTGTATCAGGTTTAGTAAAAGTGTTCAAAATTTGTCCTTTCCGTAGGCTTGATCGTGTGTGTGTGTGTGTGTGTGTGTGTTTTTTATGACAGTACGCCATAACGCGGGGTCGCCCTTTTAAACAAAATACGTATATTAATGTTCGGGGGAAAAAATGAAATTGTCTGATTGGGGGCGTGCGGCGTGGGAAATCGGGGGGCGGGTGGGGGGCTCGCGGGGTCATTGGTGAGGGAGCAACCGCCCCCTAAAGGCCTAATGGGCTGGCTGTTAAAGGCACCCCAGGATTTAAAAACTGAAAACGGGAAATTTTGAGCGGGAATATCTAAGGGAGAGACTGCCAGGAGGGTCAGGGTTTCACAGGGTTCACTATTACCCTCCCACGAACCCCGCCCTAGGGTTCTTCAAGGGACCCTCCTAAGTGGGACCTACCTAACTGCCTACTAACCTAACCTAAAACCAAACCTAATAACCTATAGTTACCTACCGGGGGACCCTTCAAAAAAAGTAACTTAGATGTCAGCGCCCTTTTGTAGAATTTGTCCGCATCTCGTGTGTACGATGAATTTTACAAGGGGTTTACTGATGCTCTAAAAAACAAGGCAAAGACCCCCCCTTCCCCCCATTTTTCGTCGGAAAAGGGAACGAGGGTTTTCCGTAAACCCGGCTGCTGGATACATATATGGGTTATCTATACAATTATAATCTCTAACCCATAATAAAAAAAAATCTATAAAAATCCGTGCCCAAAAAAAATAAAATATATCATGAATCATAACTTTAAGAAAACTAAATCATCAACTATTTAAACGCCTTTTTGGACTTTGTAACCGGGTATCGGGAAAAAATTTTTTACATTCGAAAATTCCCCTTTGTTGAACCTTAAAAGACAAAACACTTAATTAATTGGGTTTTCAATGTCTAAATATTTAAAATTTTTCCGAACGAAAAAATCAACTTTTAAAAATCCCCTTTTGACTTTTGTAACCGGGGAAATATCGGAAAAAGGCCCTTATACATTCGATAATTATACCTGTGCTTCAACTTAAAAGACAAATAATCTGAAATTAATGGGTTTTTTTGAATTTTTTTTAGCATTTCGGTTATAATTCCGCACAATGACGGTAAAAAAAAATGTGTGTTGTTTTGGGTTTTGTTTTGGGTTTTTATTGTGAGGGTTGAAAGGTTTGGTGTAGTTTATGGTGTCGGGTGCTGGGATTTGCGGGGCGTTCTCCCCCCCCCCCCCCCCCCTTCTTTGTCATTGTGCTATTGTGACGTTTTTTATGTAATAGTGTTTAATTAAGGTACTGAAAATGCCTAACACCACATGTAGGCTTTTAAAGGGCAACCCTTGTCCTTTCTAAATATTTAAATCATAGCCACCTTTGTTATGGTCTAAAAACACTAGGGTATTCTAAAGGAAACATATCCGAATACTATAGTTACGCTACAAACGTGATCGTGTTAACGTATCTATATAGTGTTTTAATTAAGGTACTGAAACCCCCTAACACCTATAGACTCTTGAACTTACCTTGTCCTTATCGTACCTGGGATTTTTACTTTTTTTGTGCAAAGAAAATGAAAAATGTAAAAAAATCCCATTTAATTTTTTTTTCAGAAATCTGTACCGGAAATGTGAAAATGTGTTTGTAATGTACTTTCTACTTTCCAAATCTTTTTCTAAGTTATTTAAAACCATACCCAACCTTATGTTTGGTAAAAAACCCCTTTGGCACTCTAAGGCAAGCATGGAGTCATAGCACTATAGTTACTCTACAAAATCTACTTCCCATACTTATAATTTCCTTATATATTTATCATTGCAAGCAAAAGAGTCGTAATATTATAACTCTTTACAAAATCTACAAATACTTAGAAATTACATTTATTATCATTTAACTATATGAATCATACCATATTTTTTTACTTCCCATACTAAATGACTACCTTTTATATTTATCCTTTAACACTACTAAGGGAAACTTCCGTCATTTTGTACTTCCCAAAACTATATTTAACTTTATTTTTATCATTTAACACTATAAAAGAGAATCGTTCGTCATTTTTGTGTCCCAACAATGCAACCATAGCGGAACTCAACACTCCCGTAAACACGTTTTGACGTGTTTTTGTACTTTAGTGTCCCCCATTGCTTGTCTGGCAGTAGTGATGACCTCATTGGGACTACTGACGGGGGAAGACGAGAGGAGAAGGAGAGAGGAAGAGAAGGAGGGAAGAGAGGGTGAGAGAAGGAGGAAGGGAGAGGGAAGAGAAAGAGAGGAAGAAGAAGAAGGAGGGGAAGAGGGGAGGAGGAAAGGGGAAAGGGGAAAAAAGGAGGGGGTATTGGTCAAGTTTGGATCATGTAACTTTATGGAAAGAATAAAGGATGAAGAGTCGCAGGAGGTAAAGTGATCTGTCCTCCTCCTCTCCTCCTCCTCCTTTCCCCCTCCTCCTCCTCCTCCTCCTCCTCTCCTCCTTTCCTCCTCCTCCTCCTCCTCCCTCCTCCTCCTCCTCCTCTGTCATTGATCCTTTCATTTCCCTTCCTCTTCTCTAGTTTTTTTACTTTCCATTTTTCCCTTTCGCTTTTCACCATTTTCTCTCTTTTTCACTTTCTTTATTCAACATTTCCTTTTCACTCTTGTCCCCTTTTTCTCTTTTCATTTTATCTTTTTCCCTCTGCCATTAATCACTGTTTCTCCTTTGTTTACTTTTACTTTCATTTCCCTTCCTCTCTTTTCCTCCTCCTCCTCCTCCTCTTCCTCCTCCTCCTCCTCCTCCTCCTCCTCCTCCTCTTTCCCTCCTCCTCCTCGGTCACAAGAATGAATCACAAACAGAAATTAAAAAAATGTATCACTTTCGATCTTTTATACGGCAAAGAAAAGTGAAAAAATGTGTTTGAATACTTGATGTGTCCTCCCATTGCTTGTCTGGCAGTAGTGATGACCTCATTGGCACTACTGACGGGGGGAAAACAGAGAGGAGAAGGAGAGGGGGAAAAAAAGGGAGGGGAAGAGAGGGTGAGAGAAGGAGGAAGGGGGGTGAAGAAAGAGAGGAAGAAAGAGAGGGAGGAGGAAAGGGAAGAGAGGAGGAAGAGGGAAGGGAAGAAAGAGAGGGAGTATTGGTCAAGTTTGGATCATGTACTTTATCGGGAGAAGAAAAGGAGTGAAGAGTCGCAGGGGGTAATGTGATCTGCCCCTTCTCCTCCTCCTCCTCCTCCTCCCTCCTCCTCCTCCTCCTCCCCCTTTTTTCCTTTTCCTTCCTCCTTTTCCTCTCCTTTTCCTCCTTTTTCCCTGGGTCCTAATTCACACAACATTTTTTAAACCTTTTTCCCCTTTTCTCTTTCTTTTATTTTTCTTGAAAAGAATATGTTTTTTAAATTTTTTTTTTCCCCTTTTTTTTTTTCCCTTTCCCCCCCCTTTTGTTTTTTCCCCCTTTCCTAACTCTCTCTCTTCCCCCTCTCTCCTCTCTCTCCTCTCTCTCCCCCTCCTCTCCCCTCGGAAATAACACCTTCTTCTCTTCGTCTTTTTTATTTTTCGTCTCCTTCCCTTTTCTTTTTTTCTTTTCCGTGACTGTTTTTAATTCCTTTTCCTACTTCTTCCTCTCTCTCTCTCTCTCTCTCTTCCCCTCTCTCTCTCTCTCTCTTTTCCCTCCTTTTCTCTCTCCTTCCCCTCTCTTTTCTCTCTCTCTCTCTCTCTTTTCCCCCCTCTCCTCTCTCTCTCTAATTTTGCTCTCCAGAAGTGTGAGCTTTCTTTTTGTATATGTATTTATACACTTAACTAATAAAGATATATTTTGTATTCATTCTATCAATTACCTTCCTTGTGCTTCGAGGTGTGAATGTAAAAGAGAAAACAGAAAAGTGAAAAGACAAAAATATGTGAAAGTAAGAAAAAATAATAGAAAAGCAAAGAATAAGAAGGAAAAAAATCTTATATAGTACATCTTTCAAACCCACTTTTATCTCTTTGCTAAATTAATATCATTGTTCCTATAATTCAAAATCCTATTCATATAATTTTGCTATTGATATCATTATTATTAGTTTACTATTTCATTTTCTTTCATTATTTTTTTTTTTTTTAAGTTTTTTGTTTTATAATATTTTTTTTTTTTTTTTTTATAATTTTTGGGTTCTATTTTTTTTTTTTTTTATCTATCCGTTTTATATTTTCTTTTTCTGTTTTTTCAATAGATTTTTTTAGGTTGTCTGTTTCTTACACTATTTACTACTGATATAATTTTTGTTATGTCTACTATTATATGTTTATTATTTGTATTGTTGTTGATATATGAGGAGAGTTAAAGAGAAGAAAAAAAAAATTAACAGTGAAAGTAGTCATTCAGCCTTTTAGTGAGACAGGTTCGAGCTTGTGAGTGAAGGAAGAAGATGGCGGTAGAAAATAACACTTGATGAAAAAAGTCTAGTTTATTTTCTTTCTTTTTTATATGTTTTTCCCACTTTCTTCTTCTTTCTCCTTTTCTCTCCTTCCTAATTTTATTCATTCATTTATTTTTGGTATGGAATTTCAAGAAGAAGTGAAAGAAGAAAACAAAGATGAGAAGAATTGGACGAGCTTGTGAGTGAAGCTTCGACCGCAACAAAACGAAACATTAACATCTGAACTTGAAACACCACAATAACTACTCTCTCTCTCTCTCTCTCTCTCTCTCTCTCTCTCTCTCTCTCTCTCTCTCTCTCTCTCTCTCTCTCTCTCTCTCTCTCTCTCTCTCTCTCTCTCTCTCTCTCTCTCTCTCTCTCTCTCTCTCTCTCTCTCTGGCACATTTCCCCCTTTTTTGGCATTAAATAAATAAATCTCTTGTCTGGCACATTTCCCCCTTTTTGGCATTAAATCTCTCTCTCTCTCTCTCTCTCTCTCTCTCTCTCTCTCTCTCTCTCTCTCTCTCTCTCTCTCTCTCTCTCTCTCTCTCTCTCTCTCTCTCTCTCTCTCTCTCTCTCTCAAATCCATCATCACTTTCAAAACCAGTTACAATATTTACTTTTTTTTCCTTTCAACAGTTGAGTGCTTCGACCATTAATTAATTGTTTATTTCCATTTTTTCGCCTTTAGTTTTCAGTACCTCTGCGTCAGAAGCTGGAGGACGTGGCGTGACAAGGACGTGTGAGGAGGAGAGAGAGGGAGGACGAGACCCAGAGGTAAGCTACTAGAGTAAGGACGAGGAGGAGTGGAGGTGAGGGAAGAGTGAAGTGTGAGGAGGAGAAATTCCTTTCAAAGAGCTCTGCCTTGTCAATTTTTTTATTTTATTAATCATGATGTATAAGTTTAATTGGGAAAATAAATGTTTTTGAATTTGACTTTGACTTTGAAATGAGTTCATAAGTGGAGATAAGAAGGGAGGAAGGACGAAGAGGAGGAGTAGAGGTTAAGGGACGTGTGGAGTGTGAGGAAGGGAAAGGAGGAGGAAGTGGAGATGAGAAGGGGGGAAGGACGAGGAGGAGGAGTAGAGGTTAAGGGGCGTGTGGAGTGTGAGGAAGGGTAATGAGGTAATGGAGATAAGTAAGGGAGATGACCAAAGAAGAAAGGAGATGAATGTTGGAGAAGTATGGAGGAGGAAATGGAGATAAGTAAGGGAGATGGCCAAGGAAGGAAGGAGATGAGGAGTGTGTAGGAGGATGTGTATGTGGATAGGTGGAGAGTAGTGTGTAGAAGAGAAAGAGGAGGAGGAGGAGGAAGAGGTTATTAGTAGAAAGTAGTAAGACGGGAAAGAAGGAGGAGGAAGAAAGGAAGAGGTGGTAGGAAGAGAGTGGGATGTTTAGGGGAGGAAGGAGGAGGAGGAAGAGTTGATAGGTAAAGACAGGGTGGTAGGAAGGAAGAAGAGGAGGAGGAAGAGTTGATAGGTAAAGACATGATGGTAGGAAGGAAGAAGAGGAGGAGGAATGAGTAGGAAGAGTTGATTGGTAGAGAGAGAAGGTGGTAAGAAGGAGGAGGAGGATGATTGAGTGGTAATAATGTTGCTATGTTCATCTTGGCAACATAAAAGATGATTATGTAAGCAGTAGTAGTAGTAGTAGTGGTGGTGGTGGTAGTTCCTTAGATACCCTGCCTCTGATAGCTACTTATAATATGCAGTAGAAGGAATGAGGGTGATTTGACAGAGAAGGAGAGGAAGAAGGAGACAGAAGTAGAAAGAGAGAGAGAGAGAGAGAGAGAGAGAAGAGAGAGAGAGAGAGAGAGAGAGAGAGAGAGAGAGTTGAAACATCGGTCAGTTAGCAGTTTCTTTTTCTTTTTTTACTTGCGGCAGTTTTCACCCCCGAGTGCATGAGAAAGAAACATCAGTAAACTCTAATTAAAGTTTTTGTGCAATTTTCTTTTTAGTTTTCGAGAGTTAAAATTGTGAAAATGAGAGAGAGAGAGAGAGAGAGAGAGAGAGAGAGAGAGAGAGAGAGAGAGAGAGAGAGAGAGAGAGAGAGAGAGAGAGAGAACAAAACACATGGTAAGCTTTCTCTCTTGGTAAAGGAAACTTGCGACACTAGGACGAGTATCAGAAGGCAGGGAACTAAAGTGATTCGTAAGAAGAGAGAGAGGAGGGGTTTAGTTAAAGATAAAGGGAAAATTGACAAAAAGAAGAGGAGTTGCTTGAAGGTTTACTATACAAACTGTAGGAGTATTTAAAAAAAGATAGATTTCCTGAGAGAAATAAATAGTGTAGAGGATTTTGATATAATAGCATTAACAGAAACATTGTTGGATATGTCAGGAAAGGTATTTGATCCGGAAGTCGAGATAGCTGGGTATAAGCTATTTCACAAGGACAGAGTAGGCAGACGAGGTGGAGGAGTTGCGCTTTATGCAAGAGATGCATTGCAGTGTTGTGTTAATAATGTTATAAAAACAGATGACAGCATAGAGTCTATATGGGTAGAGGTTACGGAGGGAACTGAGAAAATGGTTTTGGGTGTACTGTATAGGCCTTCCAAACTTATGTAAAGAGGTTTTCAGCTCCTATTGGGAAGAAATAAACAAGGCCTGCAGATATAATCGACTATGCGTGGTGGGAGATTTTAATTTTAGGAAAAAGACGGGGATTTAATCATAGGTGACAGCGACGCAGATGAATTGTTAAATATAATCCAGGATAACTTCCAAAGTTAAGCAATAAAGGAGCCTACTAGAGGAGATACTATTCTAGATCTTTTGCTGAAAAATAGAGACGATTTAATTACAAATTTTGGAGGTCGGTGGGAATTTGGGATAATAACGACCATTATGAGATCAGATTTAGCTTAAAATGGGAAGTTGGAAAATTAAGTTGCAATAAGCATCGAATACCTAATTTCAGAAAGGCCAATTATGCAGGTTAAGAAGACACCTGGAGGTTATTAAAAAAGGGGTGTGGGATGGAGGGAAGAAATGTTCCCAAATAAGGAAAAGGGCGATGACAGCTGGAAAGCCAATTATGAGGATTAGGAAGGCACCGGGAGGTAATTGGCGCGGTTAGATATGGAAGTGAGGTCATGGCTGAGAGGGTAATTAGAGCGGTTAGACAGGGAAGTGAGGTCAGGGCTGAGGAGGTAATTAGAGAGGTTAGAAATAAAGTGAGGATGGGGCTGAGGAGGATTATACCTCATTTGGTAAGGAATATAATTGAGGGACGAAAAGAAATATTCCTTATAGAGAAATAAGGTCCAGAAAGAGTGATCCAAACTGGATGACCACCAATTTCAAACACAACATTGGAGTAAAAGAAACATTTATTTAAGGTTCAAGGCAAGATTGGTAAACAAAGAACAGTATAACGTGAGGGCAAGGACAGTGAAGAAATTAACTCGAGTTGCTAAGAACAATTATGAATTAAAGTAGCAGACAGGCGAAAAGGGACCCAAAGGGGTTCTATCAGGTATAAAAAAACAAAGGACAAGGGAATTATTTGGGGCCCCGTTAAGGTCAGGAAAAGGGTGAGGTCTTAAATACGGATGGGGATATGTGTAAAAGTCTAAATTATTATTTCTTAAGTGTTTTTTACGGAGGAGGATACACAGACGATCCCTGATAGTGAACAGATGTTCAAAGGAAGCGATGAGGAGAAACTCAAAGATATTGTGAAAACCCTAGGGAAATGGTGGAAGAGGGTATAGATAAAAGGAAAATTTTTAAAATCGCCAGGACCAGATGAAGTGTATCCCAGGGAAATTAAAGGAATGCAAGGAGGTTGTTAGTGAGCCCTTTAGTGCACATTTTTAGGAATCGGTTTGAGATAGGCGATGTGCCATTTATTGTGGAGGAAAGGAAATGTTGTTCCCATATTTAAGAAGGGAGACAGAGGACTAAAGTCAAATTATCGACCCGTAAGTCTAAACGTCAGTGGTTGGGTAAATTATTGGAATCAATTTTTGGGCAAAAAACTTAGAGAGCACTTAGATAAACATAGTTTTGATCAATGATTCACAACATGGATTCACCAAGGGTAGGTCATGTCTCACCATTTATTGAGTGTTTATAGGAAAGTTTATGAGACGGCAGATAATGATAAGGATTATGATATAATATATCTGGACTTTAGTAAGGCATTTGACAAAGTACCACCGAGCGACTCTTAAAAAAGGTTAGGGCCCATGGAATAGATGGGAAGGTTCTTCATTGGATCAGAGCTTGGCTAAGTAATAGGAACAAGGGTTACAATTAATGGGTTTTAAATCTGAATGGGGACTGGTGACAAAAGGAGTTCCACAAGGGTCCCGTTTTGGGTCCATTACTATTTTTGATTTACATCAAAAGATTTGGATAGTGGGATTAGCAGTGATAATCAGAGTTTGCTGATGATACTTTAAATTTTGGTTAGGATTATCGGATCACAGTCTGAAAGTAAACATACTGCGGGGGACTTAGATAAAATTAACGAGTGGGCAGTCAGATGGCAGGTGTAATTTAATTTGATAAATGTAGCGTTTTTGAATGTTGGTAGAAAAACCCTGGTAATAGATACAAACCCTAAGCAATGTATCGCTAAAAAGATCAGAAGTGAAAAAGATCTTGGAGTGAGGGTGAGCCCAGACCTCCGACCTAGGAAACAATGTATTGAGGCCAGAAATAGAGCTAATAGAGTATTAGGATTCATTACCAGAAGTGTTAAAAGTAGAAGTGCGGAAGTTATTCTAAAGCTTTATCTGGCTCTAGTCAGGCCTCACCTAGACTATGCGGTTCAGTTTTTGGGCTCCATATTACAGGATGGATATAGCCTTGTTAGAAACAGTGCAGAGAAAGGGTTTACCAAAATGATACAAGGGATGCGTAACTTTAGTTATGAGAGGGAATTGAAGTTATTAAAATTACACTCACTCGAGAGACGCAGAGTAAGGGGCGATCTGATAGAAGTTTTTAAGTGGATAAAGGGATTTAATAAAGGAGAGGTAGGAAAAGTTCTTACGGCCTTTTAACCAGGGTAGAACAAGAAGTAACGGATTCAAGCTGGGGAAAAACGTAGATTTAGAAAGGAAATAGGGAAAAACTGGTTGACAAATAGGGTGGTGAATGAATGGAATGGTCTCAATAACAGATATTTAGTGCGGAGTCTTAGGAGCTTTAAAGAGGAGCTGGATAGGTTCATGGATGGGGATGAAAAGGTGGATGTAGGTAGTGTTGGGTGACGGGGAAAAAACCACTGTAGGGCCCCGCGCGGCCTCTTGTAAACTTCCTTATTTTTTTTATGTTCTTCTTATGTTTCTCTCTCTCTCTCCCCTCTCACTCCTCCTCCTCCTCATCATCTCTCTCTTCCTCTCCTCTCTCTCTCTCTCTCTCTCTCTTCCCCTCTCCTCTCAAACTCTCTCGTTTCCTCTCTTCTCTCTCTCTCTCTCTCTCTCTCTCTCTCTCCTCTCGTTACTCTCAAGCCATTAATCATTGTTCAACACTCCGTCAATTACATCACTCACACGTCTCCTCTAAGCAACAGGTGTGGATATAGCCCCTGGGAGACCTCTGTACGCAACTATACTTACCTGCATTGAGGCAATTTAACACAAGAGTACAAAGAAATAACTCTAAACGATAATGTAACTGCAGAGAAAGGATGTTATACAAAAGCAATTATGAAAAAGCTGTTAAATTGAAAGTCAGTTGTTTTAGAAATGACATAATAGTGATATGACTTAAAGTCACCTAACATATAACTTGATTTACGTAAAAGATCAGTTTAAACTTAGATATGTATCAACTTTAGCTTTAATATTACAGAGAAATGATGTTAGAAGTCTAAAAGCAATCATAAAAAGCTGTTAAGTCGAAAGTCTGTTGTTTTAGAAATGATATAATAGTGATATGACTTAATATATAACTTGATTTACGTAAAAGTTCTGTTTAGACTTAGAAATATATCAGTTTTAACTTTATTATTACAGAGAAATGATGTTAGAAGTCTAAAAGCTATCACAAAAAGCTGTTAAATTTTAAGTGTTGTTTTAGAATGACAAAATAGCGGAATTACTTAATATATAACATGATTTACGTAAAAATTCGGTTTAAACAAAAAATATAACAACATTAACTTTATTATTACTTATTCATCTCTCTCAGTAGCGATGTACGACAACTTATAATAAAATCCTAGGTTGATCATTATCGTATCCAGACATATTCCATCATCAACCAATGAGAGAAAAGTAAACAAACCACATCAGCCAATCATAGAGTCGGATACATTTCCATCATGGCCGCCAATCTGTTAGCCAATCAGCGGCCTTGTTTCATTTCGCCTTGCTTAGAGGGATAGCTTTATGCCTCCAGGCGTTAGTGTTACTTTGTTCTTGTGTGTGTTCTGAAGTGTCCTGTGTTCCTATTTCATCACTGTTTATCTGTTATTCCTTCCTTTATTCATTTATTCAGTGTCTAATGTTCGTATACCTGTTCATTTCCTTCCTTCCTTCCTTACTTCCTTCCTTCCTTCCTTTCTTCCTTACTTCCTTCCTATCTTCCTTACTTTAATTCTATCTTCCTTACTTCCATCCTTTCTTCCTTACATCTTTCCTTCCTTTCTTCCTTACTTCCTTTCTTCCTAACTTCCTTACTTCCTTCCTTTCTTCCTTACATCTTCCCTCTTCCTTCCCTCTTCCTTCCTTCCTGTTTCCTCTCTTCCTGCTCTATGTCCTTCCTTCTCCCCATTCCTATTCTTTCTTTTATCCTTTTATTATGTATCTCCTTATTTCCTTACAGCCTCTTCCTTCCTTCTTTCTATCCTTCCTTCCTTTCTTCCTTCCTTCCTTCCTTCCTTCCTGTTTCCTCTTCCTATGTCCCTCCTTTCCTCCTGTACCTATTCCTTATTTTATCCTTTATTCTGTATTTCCTTATTTCCCTTTAGTCTCTTCTTTCCTTCTTTCCATCCTTCCTTCTATCCTTCCTGTTTCCTTATATATTTCCTTCCCTCTTTTCTTCCTTTTTGCCTCCCTCCTCTCTCTCCCTACCTCCCTTCTTTCCTTCCTCCCTTCTTTCCTTCCTCCCTCTCTCCCGCCTCCTTCTCTCCCTCTCCCTTCCTTCCTTCCTTCCACTTACCTCCTACCTCCTTCCTCTCCCTTCCTTCCTCCCTCCGTCACTCACTCACTCCCTTCCTCCACGCCTTCGCGTCTACGATGATCACCACTTAAAAGGTAAACAACTTAATTGATTCCCAAGTATTTAGTGAGAGAGAGAGAGAGAGAGAGAGAGAGAGAGAGAGAGAGAGAGAGAGAGAGAGAGAGAGAGAGAGAGAGAGAGAGAGAGAGAGAGAGAGAGAGAGAGAGAGAGAGAGAGAGAGAGTGATGTGAGAAGTGATAATTAAAAAGTGAGTTTCTTACAAGTCGATGAAGTACTTATGTTTTGTAATATTTTGGTGTGTATGTGTGTGTGTGTGTGTGTGAGAGAGAGAGAGAGAGAGAGAGAGAGAGAGAGAGAGAGAGAGAGAGAGAGAGAGAGAGAGAGAGAGAGAGAGAGAGAGAGAGAAGTAACTGAAGGAAGAAGTGAGAGAATGGTTAGTTTTTAAGGAAGTAGGAAGGAATGGTATGGAGTGAAAGAGAAAGAGATGGAGAGTAGGAGGAGGAGGAAGAGGAGAGGGAAAGGGAGGAAGAAAGAGGTGACATAATGATAAGTATTCAAGGAGGTAAGAAGGAAGGATGAAGTGAGAGAGAAATGGGAAGTAGGAGAATGAAGAGGGGAAGGAGAGAAAGAGAGATA
>JACEEZ010003972.1:90000-130000 GCA_016584305.1 Chionoecetes opilio | reverse complement strand
TGTACAATGCGTTTATGTGTTCATTAAACTGGATATGGTTGTCAAAGTGTATGCCCAAGTTCTTTAATGATCTACTAGGGGTAATGAAATTCCCGTCAACATGCATGCAAATGTCAAGGGGAATCTGTGACAAAAGTCCTCGTGTTCCTATAAACATACATTGAGTCTTTTTGGCGTTTAACATTACGCCATTCCTGTGAAAATACTGTTGTGGTTTCTTTAGTGATTCTTCGCTCCTAAGCATTAAGTCTTGTATATTGTTAACACTGCCTGTGTGAATTAACTGGGTGTCGTCAGCACATATTGTATAATTTCACATTCAGAAAAGAAGGACGAGAGATCATTTGCATAAATCATAAATAAAATGGGACCTAGTACAGACCCTTGGGGAACGAGAGAGAGAAGTCAGATATATGAGAGTTTTCTAGAGTTTGTTTTTATTGGGATCTATGTATGTGTGTGTGTTAGAAAGAGAGAGAGAGAGAGAGAGAGAGAGAGAGAGAGAGAGAGAGAGAGAGAGAGAGAGAGAGAGAGAGAGAGAGAGAGAGAGAGAGAGAGAGAGAGAGAGAGAGAGAGAGAGAGAGAGAGAGAGAGAGAGAGACTTAATTTTTCCTTCGTGACCTCGTTTCCTGACCTGTGAGGGAGGGACGGAAGGGCTGGGTCACCTGGCGTTATGTAATGGTGTTTATTTGTTTGTGTATTTTGCTTTTATGATACAGAATAAATGGATTGTTATGCGCACCGTTATTTGATTATATATTTGTTTTTGTTTTTGTTTTTTCATATTTCATTGTTATTTTGTTGGATCCCTTTTTTCTTCTTTTTCCTTTTTGTGTATCAATTTGTTTTATTTTCTATGATCATTAGTTACATGCGGTACATTTGTTTATTTTCTTAGTCCTTCTTTTTTCCTCATTTTTTATTCTATGTTTTCTTCTGTATGTGTAAATGTTCGTGTTTGGATCTCTCTCTTTTTTTTTTTCCCCTCAAAATATGTCTTTTTCTCAGTTTTTGCGTGTTTCGTTTTTCCCATATTTTACATTTCTTACATTTTACACTTTTACACTTACCATATTTTACACTTTCTAAAAATGTTCTACTTTTGTTTTCCTTTAAATCTTTGTATTTTTCTTTTTTCCTGACTTTCTGACTTTTCCTCTTTTCGAAATAGATGATGATGATAAATACCTATATATATATATTATTATTTTCGAGGCGACCTTATGTCTCCTTCCCAAAAAAGCCTACATATACATCACGACTTTTGACAGCCCACCTCCGCCCTGTGTGTGTGTGTGTGTGTGTGTATGTGTGTGTGTGAGTGTGTGTGTGTGTATCTGTGTGTATGTGTGTGTGTGAGTGTGTGTGTGTGTATCTGTGTGAGTGTGAGTGTGAGTGTGAATGTGAGTGAGTGTGAGTGTGTGTGTGTAATGTGTATGTGTGGGTGTGAGTGTGAGTGTGAGTGTGTAATGTGTATGTGTGGGTGTGAGTGTGAGTGTGATGTGTGAGTGTGAGTGTGTGTGTGTGTGTGTGTGTATGTGTATGTGTGTGAGTGAGTGTGAGTGTGAGTGTGAGTGTGAGTGTGAGTGTGTGTGTGTGTGTGTGTGTGTAATGTGTATGTGTGTGAGTGAGTGTGAGTGTGAGTGTGAGTGTGAGTGTGAGTGTGTGTGTGTGTGTGTGTGTGTAATGTGTATGTGTGTGAGTGAGTGTGAGTGTGAGGTGTGTGGTGTGTGTGTGTGTATCTGTGTGTGTGAGTGTGTGTGTGTGTGTATCTGTGTAGTTGAGTGTGAGTGTGAGTGTGTGTGTGTAATGTGTATGTGTGGTGTGAGTGTGAGTGTGAGTGTGAGTGTGTAATGTGTTGTGTGGGTGTGAGTGTGAGTGTGAGTGTGAGTGTGTGTGTGTGTGTGTGTAATGTGTATGTGTGTGAGTGAGTGTGAGTGTGAGTGTGAGTGTGAGTGTGTGTGTGTGTGTGTTTGTTGTATGAGTGAGTGTGATTGTGCGTGTTGTGTGTTGTGTTTTCGCCATTTCACTCTCCATGTGTTCTACTTTCTTTATGTCGACTGTCACGGGGGGATGGGAAGGGGGGTGACGGAGGGGGGTTGGAGGTCCTTCTACTACCCCATTCCCCCCTTCATTAGCTGCTGCCTTCTTCCATTTTTCTCCCTTTTTCTTCCATTTTTCTCCCTTTTTCTTCCCTTTTTCTCCCTTTTTCTTCAATTTTCTCCCTTTTTCTTCCCTTTTTCTCCTTTTTCTTCCCTTTTTCTTCCATTTTTCTCCCTTTTCTTCCATTTTTCTCCTTTTCCCATCCTTTTCTTTTCCCTTTCTTTTTCCTTCTATTGTACTCCTCACAACGCTTCAAAAGTCAAGTGTAGTTAATTCTTATATGAATTATATAAAATAGAAATACATGAATATAGGATAGATACATGAATAAAATTGAATCAAATGAATAAAAAAAAAAAGAATAAAAAAAAATGAAAAAATCCTTTAATTAGCCCCTTCACACCCAGATCTTTCCTTTGCTATAAAAAATGGTCTGTTGTCGAGCCATAAAATCACGAAAAGTCACTGAATATACCAAATTAGTTAGTCGACAAGGATACTAAACAGGTCAAATCTATAAAATATTGCTTATAGTCACTAAAAATCGTCTAATGGTACCCAAATTACAATGGAAATTACGTTCTGGGTCTCAAGGGGTTAAATGATAAAACACTGTATAAAATAATAATGAATCAATAATCAATCAATAAATAAATGAAATAGTATAAAATCATAATAATAATAAAAAGAATAAGAAGTATAACAAATGACGCTGTATGTCTGTAGGCAAAAAAACCCTGTAGATTGCACATGTAGCCAAAAATTGCGTAACAGCCCGTAATATAGTGTTCTTTGTTACGTGTGTGTGTTATTTATGGAAGGTGTTGATATGGCGTAAGTCTGCCCTCACTGACCCTCCCCTCACCACCTCGCCTCACCACCTCGCCTCACCACCTCCCCTCACCACCTCCCCTCACCACCTCCCCTCACCGTCTCCCCTCACCACCTCCCCTCACCACCTCCCCTCACCACCTCCCCTCACCACCTCCCCTCACCGTCTCCCCTCACCACCTCCCCTCACCACCTCGCCTCACCACCTCGCCTCACCACCTCCCCTCACCACCTCCCCTCACCGCCTCCCCTCACCACCTCCCCTCACCACCTCGCCTCACCACCTCCGCCTCACCACCTCCCCTCACCACCTCCCCTCACCACCTCCCCTCACCACCTCCCCTCACCACCTCGCCTCACCACCTCCCCTCACCACCTCGCCTCACCACCTCCCCTCACCACCTCCCCTCACCACCTCCCCTCACCACCTCGCCTCACCACCTCGCCTCACCACCTCCCCTCACCACCTCCCTCACCACCTCGCCTCACCGTCTCCCCCCCTCCCTCACCACCTCCCCTCACCACCTCGCCTCACCGTCTCCCCTCACCACCTCCCCTCATCACCTCCCCTCACCACCTCCCCTCACCACCTCCCCTCACCACCTCGCCTCACCGTCTCCCCTCACCACCTCCCCTCATCACCTCCCCTCACCACCTACCCTCACCAACTCACGTAATATATGAGCCTGTAATCCTAATGTATGCCTGCAGGGGGGAAACCACTAAGGGAGCAAAGGAGATGGAGCAATGCCACTGACTGACCCCACAATACAGTGCTGACGCCTCCATGACTATGCTAGTTTGTATGAGGAAAAAAATAAAGTCAGAGGGAAAGATGACAACGCTATCGTCTATAAGGGGAAATGATAAGAGTAAGGGAGGGAAAGGGGAGGGAAGGACAGCCACGGACCCCACAAGGCACTGCTGACGCCTCCGTGACTATGCTAGCTTTTATGAGGGGAAAAATAAAGATATGAAAATCTAAAAAAAATGTCAGGAAAAAAAGTTAAAGAAAAATAGTCAGGTGTTTAATGAGGCAAAAAATAGTCAGAAGGAAATAATAAGATAAAAATGAATTGATAGTTAGCTTTAATATAATAGTTAATTGATTGTTCATTTGCAGGATGGAAATCTAGGTAGTATAAGAATTTTATGAATGATTAATATTTGTATGTTTTACGTTCTTTTAGTATTTATTCGGAAAAAAAAAAAGTTGAAAGGAAATAAAAGGAAGAAAATAATCGATAGTTAACTCTGCAAGGTGAAAATTTAAGTATATGAAAAATATGAATGATTGATATTTTTCTTTGCATTTTTTGAAATAATTTATAAAGAAAACTATGATTGCTGAAAAATGTCAATACATTTTTTCTTTAGGTATTTCCTATGTGTAAAAAAAACTATGAATGAATGAATGAATATTTTTCTTGGCAGGTTTTAAAACTATGATTGATAAAGAATTCCAATAAATATTTTTTCTTTAAGTATTTATTAAAAAAAATATATGAGAAATAGTTCCGTTATTATAAATGTGTTTAAGTTCGGTTATTCTGTTACCTTGATTCCAAAAACTATAATAATTACGAGATCTATAGACTTTTAAAGTATGGTAGGTCTATTAATCTTGATAATTATTTGCTTGTTATAGTTTCTTTTCAAATTCGAGATAGGCAACAAAACTAAACTATACTAATGTACTATACAAAACTATACTTAAGTTCTAGCATCCTTATAACTCTCCACCCACACCTTTCCTCCCCCCTTCCCCTCTTCCCCCTCCCCCCCTTCCCCCTCTTCCCCCTCCCCCCCTTCCCCCTCTTCCCCCCCCCCCCCTTATAGACCGCTACTCATTACTTACTGAATGAAAAGAGAAAACAAAATTAAAAAAGAAAGATGAAAATAACCTTGAGGTGTTATTGGACTGTTCGCATCATTGACCAGCGGCAGATGGGTCTTTGTGGAGGGGTGATGCTGCCCCCCTTCCCCCCTCCCTTCCCCCTCCCTCCCCCCTTACCAAAACACCCCTTCCTCCCTCCTTCTCCCTTCCCCCTCCTCCCCTCACCAAAACACCCCTTCCTCTCCCCCCTGCCTCCCGCCTCGCCCCCCTTTCTTCCACGCCCCTAAACCTCCCCCCACCTATCCCCCATACCAAAACACCCCCTCCTCCCCCTTCCCCCCCTTACCAAAACACCCCCTCCTCCCCCCTCCCTTCCCCCCCCACCTCTTCACGCCCCTAAAGCTGCCATGGCCCTGACGTTGCCCTATTTCCCACACTGCCCACACAGCAAAGATAATGTATCGAAGAATTGAGACCTAAAATAGTAGCTTCATTTATTTTTCTTGTCTTCGTGTCTGGATTATTAATAGTTTCTCCTCCTCCTCCTCCTCCTCCTCCTCCTCCTCCTCCTCCTCCTCCCTCCTCCCTCCTCCTCCTCCTCCTTCGATAGTAATTTGTAGTGGGAAAGAAGTAAGAGAAGGGGGAAAAAACATGTGAAATTGTGCTTGAAGGAATACATGAAAGAGTAAATAGAGAAATGAAAATAATGTTGAAGGTTAAGAAATGTATGAACTTAAGGAGAGAGAGAGAGAGAGAGAGAGAGAGAGAGAGAGAGAGAGAGAGAGAGAGAGAGAGAGAGAGAGAGAGAGAGAGAGAGAGAGAGAGAGAGAGAGAGATATGACCAAGACAAACACTCCATATTTGGTTCTCATTGTACTCAATCGTCTTCTTCTGGGTTGCCTGCTTTCTGTTGCTTGTTTGTTAATTAGTGTACTGCGCCTCTGCCTCGTGTGTGTGTGTGTGTGTGTGTGTGTGTAGGTGTACGTGTAGGTGTGTGTGTGTGTAGGTGTGTGTGTACGTGCGCTCGTGACTCGTCGGCGTATGCACCTCGCCCCATGTGTGTGTGTGTGTGTGTGTGTGTGTGTGTGTATGTGTGTGTGTGTGTGTGTGTGTGTGTATGTGTGTGTGCGTGTGCGTGAGCGGCCTAATGTGGGAACACGACCCAGTTGCAACAGATGACCTAACAACCCCCCCTCCCCTACCCCCCCATAGATCCCCTTCCCCCCTACTTCCCCTATATACCCCCTACTTCCCCCCTTCCCTCCCCCCAACCCCCCATAGCCCCGCCCCGACCCATATAGCTATAAGCTCACCCACACCTTCCCTCACTAGTTCGTTCTCTTTCCTCCCCCCCCCCCCTAGATTGGTTTCCATCCTCCCCCTCTCCCTTCCCCCTTCTTCCCTCCCCTCTCCAGTAAGCCAGAGGGATGGGTGGTGAGGAGCCTTCCACTGTTTTAACCTTTTTCCACACGCTAGTAAATAAGGAGTTCATGATTATCAAGATACCCGATGATGTAATTATGATAACAATGATGATAATTATGTAATGATGATGATGTAAGAACTGATGCGTGTGTTGATGTCTGTAAAATATTGGTAATTCTTCTTCCTCCTCTTCCTCCTTTTCTTCCTCTTCTTCCTTTTCTTCCCCTTCCTCTTCCTTTTCTGCTTCCTTTTCTTCTCATGACGTCTCCATTTCCTGTTTTTCACTCTGTACATATTGATAGTGATATTTACATGTTGTATATATTCAATATATTCCCATATATTGATATTCCATATATTTCCATTTATACAATATACATTTTCCATTCTTGCGTTATTTTCGTTAAGTAACAAATGCATCTAAATATGATCTCAAACACCCGACACACATTTAAAATATTACCTTCACACAAACTAATCCAAATCGTGCTTCTTCCATTAGACTAAAAACGCAAAAACTCACACACACTCATACAATTACAAAACCACACGTCATTTTATTTTCCACAGTCACCCATAAAAGGAAAATCAGTTGACACATTAACTAAACACCTTGAAAGAAAATGGAGCAATGAATGAGAGAACATGGAACACTGAATGCGGTCTGACCCTGTGCGTTTCATTCTTACTGTTTAATCGAGTGAAAATTCCATGAAAGGGCGTCGTGTTCGTGTTCTAGTCGTGTCTTGTCGTGTTCGTGAGCTTTCGTGCGGTCGTGAAGACTTGGACATAACCAGATTAATCGCCCCTTCTCGCCTCTCTCTTGAGTCATGTAAGTCAGTATATGGTAGAATAAGGTCACGGCGCCACCTTTATGAGAGAGAGAGAGAGAGAGAGAGAGAAGAGAGAGAGAGAGAGAGAGAGAGAGAGAGAGAGAGAGAGAGAGAGAGAGAAGCAGAAAAAAGCAGAAATAGTTTGCAAACATTTGGGAAACATTTGGAAATAAAGTTTCCAAACAAAGTTTCCTGGTGTGGAATGAGAGCAATTTCGCATCCCTTCCAATCCCCCAAAAGCTCTTCTAATCTCCCAGTCAGTTCCTTCAATCCCCAATCTCACACTTCTTCCTCAGCCACGCCTATTTACCTGCTCTCAAAACAATCGTGAGCTCAGCGGTGCTAATCCTGATTATCTGGAGGAGTAGGGATTAGGTTTAAGGAGTACTGTTAGTTTTTTTTCTTTTCTTGCTTTTTTCTATTCTAAATGTCTTTCTTTCAGTTCTCTTTTCTTTCTATCTATTTTTCTTACTTTCAACTTTATTCGTTTTCTTTCCAATTCCTCCTATTTCTTCTTTTCTTCTTCCTCCTCCTCCTCCTCCTCCTTTCTTCCACCATTTTCTCAGTTCTTCCTTTACCCTCCTTTTCCTTTCTTACTTTCTCACTTAATTCGTTTTCTTGCTGATTCCTCGTCTTATTCCCACTTTTCTTCTTTTCTTCCTCCTCCTCCTTCTTTCAAGATCCTTATCTTTTCACCTCTTCTCACCCCTTCCTGCCTTTTTCCACTCTCCTCTCTCCCCCTCAATTTTTCCTCCTCCTCCTCCTCCTCCTCCTCCTCCTACGTCCGTCCTTCATGTTCCTGTTATACTCATTTAGTTTGTTGTTTTTTCCCTCTTGTTAATTTCCTTCATCGTTATTTAATCTTTTGGATCACCTGAAGATCCGTCACCCCAGAGTTTGGCAGGGTGACGGATCTTCAGGTGGGATATCCTGGGGTGACGGTTCTTCAGGTGGGAAATCCTGGGGTGACGGATCTTCAGGTGGGAAATCCTGGGGTGACGGTTCTTCAGGTGGGAAATCCTGGGGTGACGGATCTTCAGGTGGGAAATCCTGGGGTGACGGTTCTTCAGGTGGGAAATCCTGGGGTGACGGATCTTCAGGTGGGAAATCCTGGGGTGACGGATCTTCAGGTGGACATTCTGGGGTGACGGATCTTCAGGTGATCCCTAATTTTGTTCATACGAGTAAGTGAGAGTAGTGGAAAGTAGAGTAACACGACACTACTTCTTGTGACCTTTGACGCTTAGTATCGCTTCATAAAGGTAAATTTATAAAGATGTGGTCACCTGATCAGGTGAAAGGTAAAGATGTGGTCAGGATCACCTGAAGATCCTGAAGCCTGAAGGTGGACATTCTGGGGTGACAGTTCTTCAGGTGGGGTCATTTAATTAATGTGGGGTCAAGACCTGATCTGACTTAACCTTGCAAATGAGGTCAGGTCAAATGGATAAAAGGGAGGAGTCAGGTGGCAACACCTGGGGTGACAGTTCTTCAGGTGAGGTCACTTAATTAATGTTGGGTCAAGACCTGATCTGACTTAACCTTGCAAATGAGGTCAGGTCAAATGGATAAAAGGGAGGAGTCAGGACCCTCCAGTCAGGTAGGAGGACTATATAAAAGTTTGTGGGCTAAACAAAATTTAATCATAGGAGTCCGTCGACCATGGCACGCAACACCTTCCAAACTACTGTCCTGCCGCTGTTGTCTGATGATTCCACTGTAGTTATTCGGTGGCTTCAACAAAACAGACTTTTAAAGCGTGAAATGAAGTGTGATACTTGTGATCAGTGGATGAATTGGACAAAATACTCCAGATCGAAGGATGGTTTTCTGTGGAAATGCCAAACTAAAGACTGCCTGAAGTATACATCCACTAAGTCTATAAGAATTGGATCTTTTTTTGCCCGTTCTCGAATTTCACTTCAGCAATGGGTTCATGTTATGTATCTTTGGAGCGAGCGTCTTGGAGAAACAGCAGCAGGCCGTCAGGTGAACCTATATGAGAAAACAATGGTGGACTGCTACAGCTTTTTTCGGGAGGTCTGTACTGTGTACTTTGAAGCAAACCCAATCAAGCTTGGCAAACCTGGGATCACCGTAGAAATTGATGAATCTTGCTTCTCCCATAAGCTGAAACATCATCGTGGACGTGCACCACACTCTCCTATTTGGGTGTTCGGTATCGTCGACACGAGAACGAGCCCGGCAATTGGCTACATGGAAATTGTCGAGACAAGGGATGCTGCCACACTTCTTCCAATAATACGCAAAGTGGTTGACCAAGGATCAGTCATTCACAGTGATGAGTGGAGAGCATACCGCAACATTCAAGGTCTTGGATACACGCACAGGACTGTAAACCACTCGGTCAATTTTGTGGCTGTGAATACTGGTTTGCACACACACACGATTGAATCGTATGGGGAGTTTTCAAAGCTAAGCCGCCAGATGTCTCTCGCGCATCTCATATCCTCTGCCCTTTGAGCCTGAATGATCTATCATTTACCGTAAATTCCCTGTACTTTTTCGGGACATATCAGAATTACCCTTCAATACAACAACTGAAACAGTTCTTAATAAAAAATGTGGTTTATCATTTTATTTGTCTGCAGTGGATGAAAATATTGGCAAAAGAATTGAATATTTGAAAACTCAATCTTTAAACATCGTCTTTTCATGAAAACACGCAAGTTAAAGCAGAATGAGGCTTCAGGAAATATCTACCTGTAGGTAAGCATTCACTGAGTACCTGTTTTAGGTGTATATGTCTCTCTTACGACGAAAATATGACCAAAACACAGTGTGGCGTTCAGCATCTCCACATAAACCATCCCGCCGGCAGGATCTGCTATAGCTCACTTTCCTGTTGTCATCACACACTCAGCACCGCCGCTCCCTTATACCTCACGGCTCACATCCCTGATACCCCTAACCCCTCAACCCCAGAGGCTGTCATCCTAACTATACTATTATCACCCGCTGATCTCTTCACACTGTCTGTCCTCTACTGGAATATTCGCGGTATCCGCTCCCACATACCGGAGACTCGTCTCCTTATTTAGTGTTCTGAGCTTCAAGTTATGCTGCCTCCGAAAACACTTTCTTATTTACCCCCATATCCTGATTTCGAATTACGATTTTGTTTCCTCTTATTGCCTTGTTTGTCCTCCAGAAAACAACCCATATGTTTCTCTAAACGTAAATTCTCACTCAACCGAACTCGTTGTCTTTAAATTAAGACTCCCTGTTTCGCACTTACTAATTTAGTCTTCTTCCTCTAACAGATAAACCTGCATGTTGACATAGGGTATTCAGAGGGAATTAAGGGTTGATTGATTGATTCAGAGAGAAGGGGATTGAGGTGGAGGCGGAACTATTTAGTAAACAAACATTTCTACTGTCTTGCATACAGGACTGTCATTGAGTTGCCAAGCACTTTAAATTATTTCTTGGTTAAATGTTCGTCGTAAGAGAGAAATATACACATAAAACAGGTACTCAGTGAATGCTTACCTACAAGTAGATATTCCCTGAAGCCTCATTCTGCTTGAACTTGCGTGTTTTCATGAAAAGACGATTTATAAAGATTGAGTTTTCAAATATTCAATTCTTTGGCCAATATTTTCATCCACTGCAGACAAATAAAATGATAAACTACATTTTTTATTAAGAGCTGTTTCAGTTGCTGTATTGAAGGGTAATTCTGATATGTCCCGAAGAAGTACAGGGAATTTACGGTAAATGATAGATCATTCAGGCTCAAAGGGCAGAGGATGTGAGAGCGCGAGAAACAGGCTTGAGCGTGAGCTTATTAGAAAACTCCCCATTGGAACAAACACAAGAGCTATATCAAGACCATGCATGGCTGCAAACGAAACTTTTAAAATTCTTACCTTCAGGAATTCATGTGGCATGATCGTTTTTCAGATAATCCTCTTGAAATTATATGCCAACAAATTGCTGTTCAATGCCCTGTGTAATATGTATCATGTACTGTATTTTGGAACTTCTGTATTATTTGGAAATTTTGTATTATACCGAGTAAATTATAATGTATTTTGTATTTTGGAACTGTATATTACTCATGTTTTTCTTTAAATGTTCACAATAAAGATGCATAACACAAAGGAATATATTTGCTATAATAATTTCATAAATTAGATTCACTGTGGGCTGGGGTGACGGATCTTCAGGTGGGATATCCTGGGGTGACGGATCTTCAGGTGGGAAATCCTGGGGTGACGGATCTTCAGGTGGGAAATCCTGGGGTGACGGATCTTCAGGTGGACATTCTGGGGTGACGGATCTTCAGGTGATCCAAAGACTACTCTATACTGGACTTGCTACTCGTGCCCCGCGCCAACCCGCCCATGACCAGTGGAGGCCAGTTTTGCGATTCCTGCCATTTTAGAACATTACCCCTATTTCCCTTCCTAAGGTTTATCAGTATATATGATATACCGTTATCTTCGTAAATGTTTGTTCTATAATATTATCAAATAAAAAACAGTAAAATACACTAAAGAAAGGCCATTATGAGAGAGTGAAGAAATATGCATGACCTCAATATATACTTAAACTCTTCGCCATTTACTATTTTACGAGAAAACATTTTAGATGAAACATATCAATAGAAGCGGATTTCATTAGCTTTCCCTTGATATATTTCGTTGTCTGATAAATTAATCAGAACCATGCATAAATTAGCGTTAACTAAATAAATAATATCATCAATCGGGTAATTATCCCGATAGATGATGTTATTCTTTTAGTTAACGCTAATTTATGCATGGCTCTGATTCATTTATCAGAAAACGAAATATATCAATGGAGAGCTAATGAAAATTCGTTTCTATTGATATGTTTCATCTAAAATGTTTTCTCGCAAAATATTAAATGGCGATGAGTTCAAGTGAATATTAAGTTCATGGATAATTCTTCACTCTCTCATAATGGCATTTTTTAAATGTATTTTACTGTTTTTTATTTGATAATATTATAGAACAAACATTTACGAAGATAATGGTATATCATATATACTGATAAACCATAGGAAGGGAAAAGGGAGTGATGTTCGAAAATGTCAGGAATCGCAAAACTGGCCTCCACTGGAAATAGTCCAAAATGAGTAGCAAGTCCAGTATAGAGTAGTCTTTGGGTGATCCAATCTTTTTCTTATCTCCCTTTCATCTCTCTCTTTCTTTATCTCTCTCTTTATCATCTCAAGTCCATTTGTCTTATATTTTTCTAGTTACTGTTATTGTTATTTTTCATGTCTTACTTTAATTGGCTTTCCTTCCCACGCCTGAGTTGTTGTTTTTTATTATTATTTTTATTCCTTACCGTTGTTTCAGTTTTGTTAATTTATTTCTAGCTTGCCCTTGGGTCTTTTAGTTCTTTTCGTCCTCACTTTCGTTTACTCTCTCTCTCTCTCTCTCTCTCTCTCTCTCTCTCTCTCTCTCTCTCTCTCTCTCTCTCTCTCTCTCTCTCTCTCTCTCTCTCTCTCTCTCTCTCTCTCTCTCTCTCTCTCTCTTTCTCTGTCTGTCTGTCTGTCTGTCTGTCTGTCTGTCTATCTGTCTGTCTGTCTCTGTCTGTCTGTCTCTCTCTCTGTCTGTCTGTCTGTCTGTCTCTCTCTCTCTCTCTCTCTCTCTCTCTCTCTCTGTATGTCTGTCTGTCTGTCTGTCTCTCTATGTCTGTGTCTCTCTCTCTCTCTCTCTCTCTCTCTCTCTCTCTCTCTCTCTCTCTCTCTCTCTCTCCTCTCTCTCTCTCTCTCTCTCTCTCTCTCTCTCTCTCTCTCTCTCTCTCTCTCTCTCTCTCTCATATATGACATTTAAGAACAGAGATGCACCTTTCTAACAAAAAACTTGCTCCTCTGTCCTGTTATCACGAGGAGGAGGAGGAGGAGGAGGAGGAGGAGGAAGAGGAGGAGAAGGAAGAAGAAGAAAAAGAAGAGGCACTGAAGATGTAGAAGGGAGAAGAGAAGGAAGATGTTAAGTGATGATTCAGTGAAAAAAACAAAAAACAAAACAAGGCGAACTAAGACAAATATGGACTTACATTCCTGCTTTCTTAAGTGTGTGTAGGCTCTCTCTCTCTCTCTCTCTCTCTCTCTCTCTCTCTCTCTCTCTCTCTCTCTCTCTCTCTCTCTCTCTCTCTCTCTCTCTCCAAATCCTCCTCGTAACATACAGAACCTCTTTTTTTACTGCTCTGCATTTTTCCCTCCATTGTCCCGAAAGGAGAAGACTATTATATTTTCTGCTCTGGGACAATGGAAGGAAAAATGTAAAAGAAAAGTAAAAAAAAAGAGGTTTTGTATGTGACGAGGACTTGCAGAGAGAGAGAGAGAGAGAGAGAGACAAACGACAGAAAGCAAGAATGTAAGTCCACATTTCACTTAGTTCGATTTACAGTTGTTTCTGTTTTTTCCACTGAATCATCACTTAACATCTTCATATAGGAGGATAAAGGTCACTGGTTGTCCCTTAGCGAGGAGGAGGAGGAGGAGGAGGAGGAGGAGGAGGAGGAGGAGGAGGAGGAGGAGGAGGAGGAGGAGGAGGAGGAGAGAGGAGGAGGAGGAGTAGGAAAGGGGAGGGTGGAGGAGAGGGAAGAGAGGAGGAGGAAGGGAAGGTAAAATGAGAAGGAAGGGAGGAGGAGAGGGAAGAGAGGAGGAGAAGGAAGAGGGGAAGAGAGGAGAAGAAGGAAGAGGGGAAGAGAGGAGAAGAAGGAAGAGGGGAGGAAGAGGAAGAGGAAAAGGAATAGGAGGAGGAGGAGGAGGAGGAGGATTACATATAGGATTACATAGGAATAACAGACACCAGGAGACCTATTGGTCCATAGCGAGGGTATCTGCTGAAACTACATGCTACTAACTATCAACTACATGTAAGAAAACAGTTGGAAAATGATACCATGTCCCTAAAAAATAGGAACATGGAAGTTTCGTAGTGCAGAAAGATAGGGTATGAAATATACTAACTACAACTACCACTACCACTACCACTACAACTAATCGATACGGGGGACTAGGTACGAAATCGCACTATCAATACCCATTTACTTTACAGTGCGCGTCAAGTCTGTTTTTAAATGTAGTTATTGTGCTGGCTCCGACAACATTTGCTGGTTACTTGTTCCATCGATCAACGACTCTAACATTGAAATAATTTTAACGGAGATCAGTGATGCAACGTTGACCTTTTAGTTTTAAACCATTATTTCTTGTTGTCACTTGAGTTGAAAGTTCGAATAGGTTCTCTTGATTAATGACATCAAAACCTTTTAGGATCTTAAAGGTTTCTATCAAGTCCCCACGGATTCTTCGATCCTTTAAGGAAAACATATTAAGTTTCCGCAGTCTCTCTTCATAAGATGAATTTCGCAGAGATGGAATTTGTTTGGTTGCTCTTCTTTGCACTGATTCCAATTTGGCTTGATCTTTTACGAAACAGGGCGACCAGAATTGAACGGCATATTCCAAGTGCGGCCTAACCAAGGACGTGTATAATTGTGTCATCACTTCGGAGTTTTATGTTCAAAGTTGCGTTTAATAAAGCCCAACATCAGGAGGAGGAGGGAGGAGGAGGAGGAGGAGGAGGAGGAGGAGGAGGAGAGAACAAGAGGAAGGCGAGCAAGGGGCGGGACTGGTTTGACCTCAGCTGACCTCACACGTTAAGGGGCTCGCAAGGTCGCTGCCAGAATCTCAGGGACACGGGGCTGCATAGGGGAGTGGATATAAGGGGCGACACCACTTAAGGGGAGCAGAAGTATTGGTTATTTAAGAGTTTAAGAATACGTGAAATTTTATTATTATTACTGCTATTATTACTGTTGCTACTAAGGCCAAAGGGAATAGAGCTGTTTTTGTATTCCCTTGGCCTTTGTTACTACTACTACTACTACTACTACTACTACTACTACTACTACTACTACTACTACTACTACTACACTACTACTACAACCACCAACTACTGTCGTAATAGTAGTAGTAGTAGTTGTTGTGGTGGTAGAAGCAGTAGCAGCATTACTTCAGCAACTGTAATAGAAGTACATAGTAGTGTTTAGTAGCAGTATTTCTTCTTTATAGATTATAGGAAAACTGAAGGAAAACAATACTGCATTCACCTACCCATCATTAGCTGACTATGATAGAAAATAATCATAATTGAAAGATAAATATAATAATGAGAGTAATAGTTGTGGTGATAAGAATTTATAATATTAGCAGTAATAGTAACATTACATAACTAACAGTACAGTCCGTATCAGTAGCCAGGTATTGTTAAGGTGTGCGTGTGTGTGTGTGTGTGTGTGTGTGTGTGGTGGATCACCTTGAGTCCCGGCAGCCAAGGCCAGGGCAAGGTAGAGCGTGGGAGCCCTTGGGTGACATGGCAGGGAGGCAGGTCACGCCACACACACCCTGCCCTGGCTGGCTGGCCGACCTTAAAAACCAACACCTTGCTATAAAAGGTGGTGCTTATACCCTGGTGGTTTTAGTGGTGGTGGTGGTTGTGGTTGTGTGATGGAGAACTTGTTGAAATATAAAGGCTTAGTTGAGTGAGAAGAAGAGGTGGAGGAAGAAGAGTAAAAGGAGGTGGAGGAAGAGGAGCAAACTGGAGGAGGAGGAGAAGAAAGAGTAAACTGGAGGAGGAATAGGAGGAGGAGGATCAAACTGGAGGAAGAATAGGAGGAGGTTAAGGAAGAGGAAAAAACTGGAGGAGGAGGAGGAGGAGGAGAGGAGGAGGAGGAGGAAGCGGAGCAAACTGGAGGAGGAAGGAGCAAGAGGAAAAAAATGGAGGAGGAGGAAGAGTAGCAAACTGAAAGAGGAGCAAACTGGACGAGGAATAAGAGGAGGAGGAGGAAGAGGAACAAGCTGGAGGAGGAGGAGTAAGGGCAAACTGGAGGAGGAGGAATAGGAAAAAACTGGAGGTGGAGGACACAAGCAAACTGGAGGAGGAATATGAGGAGGAGGAGGAAGAGGAAAAAACTGGAGGAGGATACAAGTGCTCACAGGGGGGTCTTTATCCTTGGTTATGACAGGGGGGGCGAGGGGTTAATGCATGACTTGTTTCTGAGGTAAATTGTGTGTGTAAGTGCTTGTTACTATGAATACCATCCTCTGTGGTAATTATCACGGGGATATTTACCTGAGGAGAAAGAACAGGTGTATAATTGCACCTCCTGAGACTGCTGAAGATGGTAGAGGAGGAGGAATACATACATAGGAATACATAGGATTAACAGACACCAGGAGACCTATTGGTCCATAACGAGGGTATCTGTTGTACTACATAGTACTAACTATCAACTACATGTAAGAGGACAGTTGGAAAAGGGATACCATTTCCCTAAAGAAGATAGGAACATGGAAGTTTCGTAGTGAAGAATGATAGGATATGAAGTATGCTAACTACAACTATCACTAACACTAATCGATCCAGGGGACGATATAATATAATTCGAAGGGCAATATCAAAATCCATTTACTTTTCTTTGAGCAGGAGGAGAAGAAGAAGAAGAAGAAGAAGAGTAGGAGGAGCAGTAGGAGGAGGAAAAAAAGCTAGTGATGAAACGATAATGTTGTTGAAGAAGATAATACTCGTCTTGTACACGCTAGCCTTGTTGGTGGTTGTGGTTGTGGTGGTGGTTTGTGGTGGTGGTGGTGGTGGTGGTGGTGGTAGTGGTGGTGGTGGTGGTGGTGGTGGTGATGGTGGTGGGGGGGGTGGGAGTGGTGGGGGTGGGGGGGTGGTGGTGGTGGGGGTGGTGGGGGGGGTGGTGGTGGGTGGTGGTGGTGGTGGTGGTGGTAATAATCTTCTTTTTATTTACAATGTTCCTTCAAAGCTTTCCTTTGTTCCCTCATCCGTGTCTGCTCATTATATCCACTACCTAAAAAAGAAGAGATAAAAAAGGTTACGTGTGTGACTGTGTGTGTGTGCGCGCGCGGCAACGGTACTTTACATTTTACTCCAGACTATTTTATGATTATTTAAACAATCTACTATTTTTTATCTTCCCTTTTCTCTTACGTAAACAAATAAAACATGTGAAGAAATATATAAAAAACCTCTACATTTCTTTCGTATTTACTTCATACTTTTTTTTATCATATGCTACCTTTTTCACTTCTTTCATTTTCATCTAGTTAACCTTATTTTTGCTTTCCATTCCCGTAACAAAGTCATTATATTAACTCCTCTGACGTCATTCCACTCCCCCATCCCTCTCCCCCTCCCTTCCATCCCCCCCTCCCTTCCCCCTCCCTTTCCCCTCTCCCCTTTCATCTCCCTTCTCTCTCATCCTCTCACCTTCCCTTCCTTCTCCCCCTCCCCTCCCTTCCATCCTCCCCCCATCCCCCCTTTCGCCCCATTTCTTCAAGGTCGCCCCATTAAAAGCACCGTTTTGTACCCACCCACCCAAGCGTATCTCTCTCTCTCTCTCTCTCTCTCTCTCTCTCTCTCTCTCTCTCTCTCTCTCTCTCTCTCTCTCTCTCTCTCTCTCTCTCTCCGTATTTGTCTCTTTCTTTGTTTTCTGGTTTTCTTATATTTTTATATTTTTGCATTTTTCTCTCCACTGTTTATCAGATTCCTCCTTTCTTTCATTCTTTCATCTGTTCAATCATTCATTCTTTAATCAATCTGTCTTTCCCTCTTTTTCCTTCCTTCTTTCTTTAATATTGATTTTTTTCTTTCACTTCTTCCATTCGTTTCTTTTTCATTCACCCATTATTTTTCTTTTCTTTTGAGTCCTTCCTTCCTTCCTTCCTTCCTTCCTTCCTTCCTTCCTTCCTTCCTTCCTTCCTTCCTTCCTTCCTTCCTTCCTTCAAGTCACACCATGCAACGTAAGTTAGTCTATTTAAGCACACCTTCATGAATATTGCAATACGTAAGGTGCTTAATTGCCTTACCTGTCCTTGTTACCACTACTAATTAATCTGCTCCAACGAGGAAAAAATAATTGGCGCGTCCTTGAAGAAAACAAGCGAAACAAGACATGAATGTATAGTTACTTGATAATGAATGATATAAAAGGAGGAAAATGTTATGATTAGGCAATTAAGCACCTTACGTATTGCAATATTCATGAAGGTGTGCTTAAATAGACTAACTTATGCTGCATGGTGTGACTTGAAGGAAGGAAGGAAGGAAGGAAGGAAGGAAGGAAGGAAGGACTCAAAAGAAAAGAAAAATAATGGGTGAATGAAAAAAAACCGAATGGAAGAAGTGAAAGAAAAAAATCAATATTGAAAGAAAGAAGGAAGGAAAAAGAGGGAAAGACAGTTTGATTAAAGAATGAATGATTGAACAGATGAAAGAATGAAAGAAAGAAGGAATCTAATAAAAACAATTGAGAAAAAGCAAAGAAAATGCAAAAAATAAAAGATAACAAGAAAACAGAAATAAAAATGGTAAAAAGAAAAGAAAATGATGTAATATTGCATTGTGAATTACGTATATTAGAAGGGAAAGGAATCGGGTAATAGGTGAAAATAATGAATAAGAAAACGAGGAAATAAGTGAATAATAAATGCAATGAAAAAGGAAATTCAAATAAGATAAAACCAATCTTTTGTGAATGGTAAAAAAAAAAGAGATTAAATAAACCAAAAAATTCAGTTTCATAATTTCTAGAATAAAATATTTCATCTCATCGTATTTCTAACTTCCATCAATGCACATTTTTGTTCAACTATAATACCACGAAATCAATAAAATATACAACCTTAGTTTTCTACTCCGATGAATAACGAAAAAGAACAATTGTAAAGAACTCATCTGATGAAAATAACGAAAAAAAACCAGCCGTAATAATATAATATGATAAAAAACCGTGGCATTTCACTTAATTCCGTTGATGTCGTGATGGTTGGGAGGGAGGAAAAGATGCTTACATATTGCATGTTCTCAAGGCTTAGAAGATAGTGAGTAGGTGTGGCATCGAAGGGCGTCAGACACATGAAGGCATTAGGTGTGGCGCGCCCTTCCCTCTAGTCCTTGATGATGATGCTGATGTAATGGTCATGGTGATGATGTGAGAGAGAGAAAAAAAAGAGAGAGAATATTATAGTTTCTTCAGGAGTAATTCCTTCGGGAAATTTTTGTTATCATAAATCTGTTATTTTCACGTAGAGGAGACAAATTTTATCTTTATTCACCTGTCTCTCTGTTCCTTGCTGATGATGATGATGATGATGATGGTGGTGGTGGTGATGATGATAGTGGTGATGGTGGTGGTGGTGGTGGTGGTGATGATGATAATGGTGGTGGTGGTGGTGATGGTGGTGGTGGTGGTGGTGTGGTGGTGGTGGTGGTGGTGGTGATGGTGGTGGTGGTGGTGTGGTGGTGGTGGTGGTGGTGGTGGTGATGATGATAATGGTGGTGGTGGTGGTGATGGTGGTGGTGGTGGTGGTGATGATGATAATGGTGGTGGTGGTGGTGATGGTGGTGGTGGTGATGATGATAATGGTGGTGGTGGTGGTGATGGTGGTGGTGGTGGTGGTGGTGATGATGGTGGTGGTGGTGATGGTGGTGGTGGTGGTGGTTATGGTGGTGGTGGTGATGATGGTGGTGGTGAGGGTGGTGGTGGTGGTGGTAGTGATGGTGGTGGTGGTGATGGTGGTGATGATGTGATGGTGATGGTGGTAGTGGTGATGGTGGGGATGGTGATGGTGATGGTGGTAGTGATGGTGGTGGTATTGGTGATGGTGATGATGATGATGTGATGGTGATGATGATGATGTGATGGTGATGACAGCAAGACACACATTAGTTACTGTCACACTCTTATCTTCCTCTTTTAACCTTTTTTAATATTTGTATTATTCTTTTCCTTGTCTTATTCGATTTAGTGGTGGTAATGTTAACAACGTTAATGTGGAGGAAGGGAAATGTAGTTCCCATATTTAAGAAGGGAGATAGAGGATTAATGTCAAATTATCGACCCGTTAGCCTGACGTCAGTAGTAGGTAAATTATTGGAAGCTGTTATTGCAAAAAACATTAGAGAGCATCTTGAAAAGCATAGTTTGGTTAATGATTCACAACATGGCTTCACAAAAGGAAAATCATGTCTCACTAATTTATTGAGTTTTTATAGGAAGGTTTATGAAACAGCAGATAATTATGAGAATTATGATATAGTATACTTGGATTTTAGTAAGGCATTCGACAAGGTGCCACATGGTAGACTCTTAAATAAGGTTAAGGCTCATGGAATAGATGGGGAGGTTCTTCGTTGGATTAGAGCTTGGCTAAGTGATAGGCAACAAAGGGTTACAATTAATGGTTCTAAATCTGAATGGGGGCAGGTACGAGTGGGGTTCCACAAGGGTCTGTTTTGGGTCCATTACTATTTTTTATTTACATCAACGACTTGGATAGAGGGATTAGTAGTGATATCAGCAAGTTTGAGGATGATACTAAGGTAGGTAACATTATTAGATCACAGGCTGATGTAAATATTTTGCAAGGAAACTTAGATAAATTAAATGAGTGGGCAGATAGATGGCAGATGGAATTTAATATTGATAAGTGCAGCTTTATGAATGTTGGTAGAACAAATCCTGGTAATAGGTACACCATACGCAATGTATCGTTGAAAAGATCAGAGGGTGAGAAAGATCTGGGAGTGCGGGTAAGCTCAGACCTCAGTCCTAGGAATCAATGTATTGAAGATAGAAATCGAGCCAACAGGGTGTTAGGATTTATTACCAGGAGTGTTAAAAGTAGAAGTGCTGAAGTTATTCTAAAGCTTTATTTGGCTCTAGTCAGACCTCACCTAGACTATGCGGTTCAGTTTTGGTCTCCGTACTACAGGATGGATATTGCCTTGTTAGAATCAGTGCAGAGTAGGATGACCAAAATGATTCATGCATGGAATGCGTAACTTTAGTTATGAGAAGAGATTGAAACTATTAAATTTACACTCACTCGAGAGGCGTAGAGTAAGGGGCGATCTGATAGAAGTTTTTAAGTGGATAAAGGGATACAATATAGGCGATGTAGGAAAAGTTCTTAATATAAGGTTAGTAAGCAGGGTAGAACGAGAAGTAACGGATTCAAGCTGGAAAAGCGTAGATTTAAAAAGGAAATTGGGAGAAACTGGTTCACAAATAGGGTGGTGAATGATTGGAATGGACTCAGTCGTCAGGTGGTCAATGCGGAGTCTATTGGGGTCTTTAAAAGGAGTCTGGATAAATTCATGATGGGGAAGAGAGGTGGATATAGGTAGAGTTAGGTAACAGGAACTACCTCGTGTAGGTCTCACGGCCTCTTGTAGCTTCCTTACTTTCTTATGTTTTTATGTTCTTATGATTTCATTCCTTTTTCTCATTATATTTTTTGTCTTCTATCTTTTTTGTATTTTCATGAGTCTCTTACCTGGTTGTTTATTCCTCTGCCATATTGGAGTGGGTTTTTTGTCTCTTCTCTCTTGTATGTATTCTCGGAATTTTTTTTCTTATTCTTATTTATTCTTGTCATATCACCTTCAGGGTCACTCTAATTCTTCTTGGCATCTCATTTATTTCTAGTTCTCCTCCTCCTCCTCCTCCTCCTCCTCCTTCTCCTCCTCCTCCTTGTCCTCCTCCTCCTTGTCCTCCTCCTCCTCCTCCTCCTTGTCCTCCTACTCAGCCGGGACTCGCCAGTACAAGACTCCATGCAGCCTCGCATTCATGGATAAGTACCCGGATCAAAACCACTGGCCAGTGAGTAGGATAGGATGACTTTTAGGGTGGCGGTACGAAGCATCACAGCCACTCAATATTAAGTGAGTAAACTTGATTGAATTACTTATCATACTTAGAATAGTTTAAATAGTTACAAGACCGCAAATTATTTTTGTGATAATCTTACTATAATGCACCGAATGTCAGTCTACCTTTCTGAGGAGAGAGAGAGAGAGAGAGAGAGAGAGAGAGAGAGAGAGAGAGAGAGAGAGAGAGAGAGAGAGAGAGAGAGAGAGAGAGAGAGAGAGAGAGAAAAAAAAAAAAGAGAGAGAAACAGTGTTGTGTACAAAGCCATTCCGATTGTCTTTCTAAGCATTATACTTATTACGGGTAACTTCTGCTAGTGATAATACAATAGTGACGATAATTATAATAGTAATGGTAATGATATTGGTGGTAACAACAGTAATATTAATGTCTATACTAATCGGTAATAAAGGTTAATGTCGTGCCTGTCAGCACGTGTACACATTGGCATAATATGAGGAATCAAAAGAAACAGTTGACACAGACAGTGTAAACTGTCTGTAGTGTTGACAGTGTAAAGATCACGGCACTGGATATGAAGTCGCGGGTCACAAAGACCGGGCAAACATATCAGCGGCCGATAGTGATTGAAGACAGTGTGGATAGTGTTGAAGGTGTTCACAGTGTGTCGGGCGTGGCGCCTCACTCTGGTGCACAGGTTCGCCTGGCCACCATGGCGTCCAGCTCCTACTGCCACGCATCCTAATCGTTACTCAGGGCGTGCAGACGCTTCTTCCACTACAGTAGGAGGCCCTCTTTGTTTTGTTAGTAGTCTTTGTACCGCAGCTCGCGCTCCTTGACGGGCTGGGGCACGTCGGCCATGTTGAAGCGCAACTTCCTGGCCCGGACAGTGTTGGGCACTTGCTCGCCCTCGCCGGTGGGCTTCGCGCTATGTCTATTACGCATCTTGTGCCGCAGGTCGGCGTCCAACTCATCGTTGAGTTGGATAACCCTGTCCCGCTGGGCTTCCAGATGTTCGCGCCACTGCCGCTCAAGCACGCGCATCTGCCGCTGAAACTCCGCTTGACTCATCGTCTCCTAGCATTCCGTACATTGAAACAGCCGGAGGTAGTGTTCACACTTCAGGCTGAACACTGGGTCACCCTGCTGCGGCGGGCCGTCACCCTCCCGCTCAGGGGCACTCCTCTGCTGGCGTGCTGACACGGTGGTCATGGCTCTTGGGATGCAATCACTCATAGCTGAGGATACTTGCATTGTCTTGAAAGTACTTTTGAAGAGGCAGTGATTGCAGGGGCCCCCGCCATATTAAAGAAGAAACGCCTCGTGAAGTTGGAACCAATGAGGTTGGAGTTGAGTGGTGAGGAAAAGACGCTACATAAGAGTCATTATTCCGTATTTACTCATGAGTATTGTTCCTTAACGACCACGAGGGTGAACCTCCAAGCTACGATGCCTAGGACTCCCTCATCCACCATGTTCCATTAGTCAAACCTCCAACCTCATTGTCTCTGCTCACCAACTTCAGTCTCTAATTCCCTCTACACACACTTTAAACCTCCAACCGTATTTTCCAATTGGGTGTGCCCACCAACATTCTTCATTATTATACTATAATGACTTTTAGGTAAGTTTACGCATCTCTACACACGAGCTCGTTAATGAAATCGATGGTTTGTCTCCCCCCTTTACATTTTTTTTTTTTATAGCTCAGTATTTTCAGTACGGTAAAAGATCACACAAAAAGTTCTTATTCTTCGCTCATTTATTTATTACTTTCTATCTTTTTTATTAATTTTGCTTCTTCTCCAGGCCTTTAATCAGGTGCTCCCCTCCTTTCCTCTTTCTTTCTCTCCCTCAACCTAATCCCTAGAGTACTCGTATACTATCCTTCTCCTCTCCTTCTATCTTGTTCATCCAATACTCTCTGCTACTCTTCTCTCCATGTCCTAATAGTGAAAATCTTCATCCTTATCTCTCTCTCCTCCTTCTCCTCCTCCTTCTCCTCCTCCTCCACCTTTATCCCTTCTCTCCACATCCATCTCCTCCTCTTTCTCCTCTTTTTCCTCCTCCTCCTCCTCTTTTTCCTCCTTCTTCTCTTCTTCCTCCTCCTCCTCCTCCTCTTCCTCCTACTCCTACTCCTCCTCCTTCGCCACAACTGTCCTTGTCTTTGTCCTATCTAATCGTTCTTCCTTCCCTAACTCTTTCACTTTCAATCATCCAACTCTCGTCTTCATTTGATTTACTCACAACCCTAGTATATCTCTCTCTCTCTCTCTCTCTCTCTCTCTCTCTCTCTCTCTCTCTCTCTCTCTCTCTCTCTCTCTCTCTCTCTCTCTCTCTCTCTCTCAATGCATGCCTGGCTGTCTTTTTGTTTATCAACTCTGCTGCCTGTCTTCTTGTCTCCATGCCTGTTGGGTTTACATGTCTGTCTGTCTGTCTTTGTCCACCTGCCTGTGTGTGTGTGTGTGTGTGGTGTTGTGTGTGTGTATTTGTGTGTGTTTCAATACAGTATGGTGTTTTTTCTCCCTTTTTTCTTGTCAGTCTTGATAGTTGTTGTTGTTCTTGTTACTAATCATCATCATCATATTAATATTACTGCTGTTGCTGTTATTGTGTTGTTGTTGTTGGTGGTGGTGGTCCTTTTCTTATTTTCTTCTTCTGCATCATCTTTTCCTCCTCCTCCTCTTCCTCCTCTCATGTCTGAAGTGCCACATCTCCTCCCATATGGCTGACGGTGAATGGTTGGCACGTTATGGCACCGCCCGTGGAGGAGGAGGAGGAGGAGGAGGAGGGAGAGGGAAGAGAAGGAGAAGGAGGAGGAGAATGAGGAGGAGGAGGAGAAGGAAGAGGAGGAGGAGGAGGAGGAGGAAGGAAGTAAGTAACAGTCCAGTGTATCGCAGCATCACAGAGACAATTTTAGTGCTCTGCTAATTCCTCTTCTTCCTCCTCTTCCGGCGGGAGGGGTTGGCGGGGAGGATCCTTGTACTATTCTATCCTGATTTCCTACATATAATGACATGTAATCTGCATCTTCCATTACTGTCACGGAAACGTGGCCATTTGAGTGCCAGTATCTTAGAGCGAATATTGACCTAAACTATCTCAGTGACGTTCGTGGGAGGGAAGAGAAGGAGAGAGAGAGAGAGAGAGAGAGAGAGAGAGAGAGAGAGAGAGAGAGAGAGAGAGAGAGAGAGAGAGAGAGAGAGAGAGAGAGAGAGAGAGAGAGAGAGAGAGAGAGAGAAAAAGAACAAAATTTAAACACGAGGCTTAGATTTCATCATCAGAGAAAAGGACCAGAATAGTACGCCGCCCAACAGATATCCTTGCATTATATTTATAGAATATACATTCTATTATATATGTAGTATTTGTTTTGCCCATGTAATCCTCTTCCTCCATGTACTACAACTACTATTATTGTACTATTACTATATTATGTCTCTAATAAAAGTAGTTTGTGTAGATTAATGAAAACAGTCTTGTCAGGACTTAAAGATCTGTTGATTGTTATTCCTATGTATTCCTTTGTATTCCTCCTCCTCCTCCTCCTCCTCCTCCTCCTCGATTTGTTAGATGTTACTAGTGGGGTGCCTCAGGGCTCGGTCTTGGATCTCACTTTTTTTCTGATATATATCAACGATCTGGACTGCGGACTTGTATCTAAAATATCGAAATTTGCAGATGACACCAAATTAGGCGGTAAAGCATATACTAGAGAAAACTGCGAACTCATACAAAGTGATCTCGACAAACTATCAGATTGGAGTGATAAATGGCTATTAAAATTCAATTCCGATATATGTAAAGTAATGCATATAGGCAACGATAACCTCAAATATAACTATCAAATGCAAAATAAATCGTTAACTGAAGTACAGCAGGAAAAGGATGTAGATGTCATCATCAGTAATGATCTTAAAACCAGTCCGCATTGCCTAGCTGCCAGTAAAAAGGCGAATATGATGTTGGGCTTTATTAAACGCAACTTTGAACACAAAACTCCGAAAGTAATGACACAATTATACACGTCCTTGGTTAGGCCTCACTTGGAATATGCCGTTCAATTCTGGTCGCCCTGTTTCGTAAAAGACCAAGCAAAATTGGAATCAGTGCAAAGAAGAGAAACCAAACAAATTCCATCTCTGCGAAATTCTTCTTATGAAGAGAGACTGCGGAAACTTAATATGTTTTCCTTAAAGGATCGTAGAATCCGTGGGGACTTGATAGAAACCTTTAAGATCCTAAAAGGTTTTGCTGTCATTAATCAAGAGAACCTATTTGAGCTTTCAACTCAAGTGACAACAAGAAATAATGGTTTAAAACTAAACGGTCAACGTTGCATCACTGATCTCCGTAAACATTATTTCAATGTTAGAGTTGTTGATCGATGGAACAAGTTACCAGCAAACGTTGTCGAAGCCAGCACAATAACTACATTTAAAAACAGGCTTGACGCGCACTGTAAAGTAAATGGTATTGATAGTGCCCTGCGAATTCATATCTAGTCCCCCGTATCGATTAGTTGTAGTGGTAGTGGTAGTTGTAGTTAGTATATTTCATACCCTATCTTTCTGCACTACGAAACTTCCATGTTCCTATCTTTTAGGGACATGGTATCATTTTCCAACTGTTTTCTTACAAGTAGTTGATAGCTAGTAGTATGTAGTTTCAGCAGATACCCTCGTCATGGACCAATAGGGCTCCTGGTGTCTGTTATTCCTATGTAATCCTATGTAATCCTCCTCCTCCTCCTCCTCCTCCTCCTCCTCTGCTCTCCTCCTCCTACTCTCTCATCCTCCTACCTCCTCTCCTTTAGGCATTGAATGTACGGCTTGATGGATGAACAATCCGCAGTGGTTTGAACGAGCTGGCCTGATGATCTGCTGCCTAGACGCCAGGCGAAGCTGCCGCACGCCCCTTGAACTTCCTACTGTTCACACATTACAAAAGACATAATGACCTATCTATCAAGCACTAAACTACCCCACAAACTAGTAGTATTAGCCATAGATTCAGCTTTCAACTTTCCTCACAAATTCCATGCAGTTTTCTATTTGCATGATCACTTCATTCCGCCAGCTTCGGAGGGATGGTGTGTTAGAGGAGCCTTCGATACTTACCTATCCTTTCTCCTACCTTATTATCTAGTAGGTTAGTGTGTTATCAAAAGTCCTTGTAAGGACCTTCGTCGTTGCTGTCTTTTTTCCTTGTATTCCTTTGTATTCCTCCTCCTTCCTTTTTTACTACTCATCTTCTTTCATTCCTCTTCCTCTAGTCTCCTACTTTGACCCGTGGCTATTCTCTTTTCACCTTTTCCTTCCTTTTTCTCTTCTTTTCCTTCTATCTTCTCTTCTTTTCCTTCGTTTTTTCTTCTTTTTTCTTCTTCTTTTTCCTTCCTTTTTCTCTTCTTTTCCTTCTATCTTCTCTTCTTTTCCTTCCTTTTTTCTTCTTTTCCTTCCTTTTTTCTCTTCTTTTCCTTCTATCTTCTCTTCTTTTCCTTCTATCTTCTCTTCTTTTTCCTTCTTTTTTCCTTTTCCTTCTTCTTCTCTTCTTTTCCTTCTATCTTCTCTTCTTTTTTCCTTTTTCTTCTTTTCTTCCTTTCTCTTCTTTTCCTTCCTTCTTCTGCTCTATTCCTTCCTTCTTATCTTCTTTTCCTTCCATTCTCTCAATCTTCTTCTTTTCCCTTCTACTCTTTCTCCTTCTTCTTTATTCTTATTCCTCTTCTCCTTTCTCTATTCTCCGTCTGTTCTTTTTTCCTTCCTCTCATTCCTCATTTCATCTACTCTATTCTCCCTTTCTTTTTACTTTCTCTGTCTCTCTGTTTGTTTTTATTTGCCTGTCTGTCTGTATGTTAGTTTCTTTGTATTTGCCCCCTCTCTCTCTCTCATCTCTTCCCTCTCCTCTCCTCTCTCTCTCTCTCTCATCTCCTCTCTTCTCTCTCTCTCTCTCTCTCTCTCTCTCTCTCTCTCTCTCTCCTCTCTCTCTCTCTCTCTCTCTCTCTCTCGTGACCATGACATCAGTACTTTTCGCTCTATCCACCTTTCACGCCCAGATATGAAGGTGGAACAGAGGTGTGGAGCAGAGATGTGGAACGGTGAGTGGAGAGCAATGCGTGCTGGGTGGGGCAAGGTAGCGCTCCACCCCACCCACCCCACCCCACCCCACCCACCCTTACGCCCATCTCGCCCACGTGGCCCTCATCTCCCGGACCTCTCTCTTCTCTCTCTCTCTCTCTCTCTCTCTCTCTCTCTCTCTCTCTCTCTCTCTCTCTCTCTCTCTCTCTCTCTCTCCCTTTCAAGCTAACTGTATCATGGCAACTCCGAGGCCGTCTCATTGTGATTCAAGTAACGTCGTGGGAGATAATTTATGTATGTGTGTGTGAGAGAGAGAGAGAGAGAGAGAGAGAGAGAGAGAGAGAGAGAGAGAGAGAGAGAGAGAGAGAGAGAGTTGTTTGTTGAAGAGGTATAATCTGTGGGAAAGTTATTGTTAACATCCTCATAAAACTGTCATTTGTAGTACGTAGAGAAAGCAATTTATCTCCATTCATATCTCTCTCTCTCTCTCTCTCTCTCTCTCTCTCTCTCTCTCTCTCTCTCTCTCTCTCTCTCTCTCTCTCCTCTCCTCTCTCTCTCTCTCTCTCTCTTTAGTACCCAAGATATGATTTATTACTTCCTAAATAAAGTGCGAACATTTCTTACCAACAATACATTTTCTGTTGCCCGACACTTATGGGATATTTAACAATGTACTCTACACTTAACTGAGTCATTTTGAAACACAACCTCTCCAACATATTCTGTATTTATGTGTTTATGTGTTCTTTTTATTCTTGTACACTCTCCCCCCTTCTATGTAATCTACCCCCCCTTTTTTATTTAATAAACTTGTAAACAATGTAACAACTTGTAACAACCTCTCCTTTCCTCTATCATAAAAGACTTAGTATTTGTAAACATGTAAACAACATCTCCTTTCCTCAAGATCATAAAATACTTAGTACAAGAACATCATTTCTAGACACCTTCTCTTTATGGATTTACGAGAACACTAGCGTCAACATTCTAACTTCAACACTTAAAAAAAAAAAAAAATGCCATTAGAATCACTCTATTTTTTTCTTTCCCTTAAAAAAAAATCTCTATTAGAACTCCTATTATTTTTCCTAGCCTTCGTGATAACCTCATAAAGGAAAAAAAAATATTAAGAAAACATGTGACATCACGTTTATCATGTCGTTTCATGTCCTTCACCTCTTATATATTTTTCTATTATTTTTTTATCATTCACTTTATTATATTTTTTTCTTTAATATTCATCTATTTTTTTTATCCACTCCGGAAGAAAAGTAGGAAATCACGCTTCGTAAACACTACTCTTATTTTCTTTTCTTTATTTTATCTTATACTTTTTATTAACATTTTACCATTCGTCTTATTATTTTCTTGCTTTAATCTACAGAATTATCTTTTTTTTAACAATTCCTGCAAAAAAATAAAAAATCATTCTCTGTAAACACCTTATTCTTATTTGATTTACTTTATTTCATTATATTCGTATTTCATTTACATTATTTTATCTTTATTTTCATTGTATTTACTCTATTTCACTTTATTCTTATTTGATTTACATACTTTATTTGACCTTCATACTTTACTATCGTTTTACCGTGCACTTTATCTTGACTCTTCTTTATTTTCCAGGTCAATGTTGTGTTCCGTATGTATATCTTTTTATTCACCCTACCATTCACCTTATTTTCTTTCTTTCTATACATACTCATCTATTTTTCGTAACAATTCCGGACGAGAAATAAAAAAAATCACGCTCTGTAAACACTATTCTTATTTGATTTACTATATTTTAGCTTTATACTTCACTATCTTCACTATTTTTTACTTTACACTTGATCTTTATCTTATTATTTTATGTTGGCTACCGTAGATAACAGTAAAGTCGCCACCTGCAGTGATGTCGCCAGGCGCCAAATATTACGAATTATAGCATCACTACTGATTTTTATGTGCCACTGAAGATGATACACAGTAGTTTATATCATGACTGTATAATCTACCCTGTTTCAGCGTTGTTTTATGCTTTGTATCTGCAAGTATAGACGGTTTCAAATTTCACTACTCGTTTTTTTTCGGGCGACGACGACAGCGGGAGGACACTCAGTAAATAAACACTAGATGGCGACTCTACTGTTGGTAGCCACTCTGGTGATATTTTTGTAATTTGTTCATTTATAGCCCTAAATATGACACAGATGAAGACACAAAATGACACAGACTGTCCAGATAGCCCCTTCTAACTTTCCTGAAATCATGGATGTAGAAATGTAAGTATTAACGCCACCACACGTCTGTAAACAGAAAAAAAAGTTGTGCTGGCGACTTTAGTGTTATCTGCAGTACATATTTATCTTTTTTTTAGCAACTCCGGAAGAAAAGTATAAAATCATGCTTTGTAAACACTTAATATTTACTTTTCTTTGTATTCCAGGTTACTTTGTGTTCCGTATATATATATTTTTAATTAATGTTTTACCATGCAGCCTATTATTATTTTGCTTAACACATTTATCTGTCTCATTTTTACAACTCCGGAAAAAAAATAAAAAATAATGTTTCGTAAACACTTCATTCTTATTTATTTACTTTATTTATCGTTATTCTTATTTTATACTTTATTTTATATTTCTTCTTATTTTATTTACTTTATTTCACTTTATTGCAATCTTTTGGCTACATATTTATTTCCTTCTTTTTTATCTAACAATTCCTGCAAAAAAAAATGAAAATCATGCTTTGTAAACACTTAATCTTTACACTTCTTTATATTCCAGGTCACGCTGTTTTCCGACCTACTCTGATACGTCAAGGGGCGAGCGAGGCAGTGCAAGATTAATCCCCCATGAAGCAGCTCTCCGCCTCCTCCCCTGTTACCTTTGGGGGCCGCTGGGTGGGCGTGAGGTAAGCAGCCTTGCACCCATTTGCAGGTCATCCAGGAAGTTCTTGATTCACTATTGTACTGTAGGAGGGAAGACGTGAGAAGAGTAGTGGTGGGAAAGGGTGGTAGGGTAGGGGGAAGGGGTGGGTAAGAGAGGGTAGAGGTGTGAAGGGTAGGGAGAGGTGGGAGGGTAGGGTAAGGGAGAGAGATGGGGAAGGGAGGGAATGGGAGGTAAACAATGGGAAGGGAAAAGAAAAGAAAGGAAAATTGAAAATATAAGGAATTTTTTTTTAGGAATGAACGGTAATGGAAGAGAAGGAATAAGTAAAGTAATAATAATAATAAGGATACTAATGATTATATGGGCAAGTACAAAAACAACAAACAAAAACTATAACGCGCTACCGAAGAAAAAGAAAAAAAAACAATATATGAAAAAAATTTAGTTTATTAATATATACCCAACTTTAAATCAATATAGTTAGTTACAACAGAAGACAAGAAGAAAATTTTTAAATAATTCATATCGTAACAACAGACAAGAAGAAAAATGATAAATTAAATCAATTATGTTCAAACGTATGCTACTTTCTCCCGCAAGGGCCTTCCACCCTTCAGGAAGTCACTGGAGCGGCATAACCCACTATTCTACCACTATATATATACCACTTATACAGTCTGGCACGCCTCTCGCTCACTGCACGCATCATTAACCTACAAAACACACCCACACTATAGGCATCACACAACACAGGAAACATAAGAACACAAGGGCGGATAAGGCATGCCTGTTCACCTTTCTACAACTTTCCATAAAATACCATTGCACATATGTTAAATCCTCTTCCTTTTAAAGTCTTATTTCATATTTCTGTCACTGTTAGACTTAGAGTTATTCTTCTTTATCTTATTGTTATTCTATTTTTGTCTCTATTCTCTATTCTTCTATCGTTAGACTTAAATTCTTGCCTCAAAAAAAATCCCCAACTGAAAACAGATTAAACAAATCGTGCAAGATTTTTTTTTCATTTTTTTGAAGAAATATGAAAACTCGGAATTTTTTTTTCAAGGAATGCGTAACAAAGCAATTTGATGTACAAATACGAACTCTATCATTGAAAGTCAAGTGTTTTTAATACATAGTTATACAGTGTAAGTAAGGGAAGTGCCTGTATACTGTACCAACTTTAGAATTTCGTGCAAAATATAGTCCCGATAAGGCGGGCGAGAGTATTGTGAGCATATGTTGGAGCCAAGACCATCCCGCCGCATACTTCAGCTTGATCTCCTTCACGGCGGCCCCTTGGCTCACGAACTGCACACACACACACACACACATACGCGGGAGGCGGGTGATGGCTTCCTTCCCCTTCCCCCGCGAAGCCTGGCAGCGTGCCTCCCCTCACGAGGGCGCAGCGCGGGACACCTCTGCCCATGTGTGCGTGGTGAAGGTGGGGCGCCTGAGGGAGAAGGACGGGAACACCCCCGTCAGGGTGACCTGCCTGGCGGACGGCAACCCCGTCGTGACCCAGGACATGAGCCTCGCCGACCTTGTGCAGGGCCTGAGGCTGACAAGACTTGAGGGCAGCGCGGTGGTCTTCCTCAGCCTCGGGGGCGGCAGGCAGGGGGGCGCCACAGGACCAGGACAGCCCGTCATGGCGGTGTGCTGTAATGGCAGGCGCCTCGGTGATGGCGGCGCCCAGCACCTCAAGGGCGACGCTCCCCAGGACAGTCCACAGCAGGAGCACGGCGAGGAAAAGGAAATGGAGGGCGAGGACCGACTCGTCCTTGAGTGCGAGACCGAGGGTGAGTTACTGTACATCTCCGCTCCCGAGGACCACCGCGAGACTCAGGTCGAATACTTCTCTGACCTCACAGACGCTTGGAGTATCGATAGCGAGGACTAGTCAGAGGTCGAATATTCCAGCGCCCCCGAGGAGGAGTGCGAGACTTGGGTCGAAGTCGTGTATGACTTGAGTGTTGGTCTCTCTCTCTCTCTCTCTCTCTCTCTCTCTCTCTCTCTCTCTCTCTCTCTGGTAATGTTCACAAGAGACAAAAAAAACTGAGGATGGGTCCTTAACTCACCCATTAATTAAAGTCTCGTGTTGTTTAGCCTTCCCTCCACACACACATACACACACACCTTCTCTTGCTACCCATCTTCTGTTCTTCTTTTTATCGTCTTTTCTATATACAGTATTTACAATCCTTCTAACCTTACCTACTAAATTTACCTTACCTTACCTACCTTACCTTCTAAGCCGTAATCCTCCTATGACTCAGAATACCTTCCAATCGCATAACAATCCCCTGCTTAAAGGTATTCCCCAAGGCTGTAATGGTGGCCTTGGTTTAGCCTTACCCTTTCCTACTGTGTCTTAACCCGTCATTCCTGGCAGTGGTGTCGAAGGTGTGTGTATGTCTGTACGTCTTTAAATACCTGTCATTCTTCACCTGCCGGCCAGTACAGGTGTTAGGAGGGAGGTAGGAAGGGAGGGAGGGAGGGAGGAAGGTAGGAAGGGAGGGAGAGAGGGAGGAAGGTGGAAGGGAAGAAGAGGAAAGGTAGGAAAAAAGGAAGGAAGAGGTGTAGGAGATAAAGAGAGAAGGGATGGAGGTAAGAAGGGAGGAAGGAAGAAGTGTTTGGAGGGAAGAAGGAAGGGAGGAAGGAAGGAAGGAAGGGAGGAAGGAAGGAAGAGGTGTTTGGAGATAAGAGGAAAGGGAAGGGTAGGAGGAAGGAAGGAAGGAACGAAGGAAATGGTGTTTAGAGATAAGAGGGAAGGATGAAGAAGAGAGAGGTAGGAAGGGAGGAAGGAAGAGGTGTAGGAGATGAGAGGAAGGAAGGAAGGAAGGAAGGAAGGAAGGAGGGAGAAAGAGAGAAGTAGAAAGGAAGAAAGGAAGAAGTGTAAGGAGATAAGAGGGAAGGAAGGAAGGGAGGAAAGGAAGGAATGAATGAAGGAAGGAAGGAAGAGGTGTTAGGAGAGGTGAAGGAGAATGAAGAGAAGGAAGGAAGAGGAGGAGATAGGTAGGAGAAGGAAGAAGAAGGAAGGAAGAGGTGTTAGGAGATAAGAGGGAAGAGAAGAAGGTAGGAGGAAAGGGAGGAAGGAAGGAAGGAGGTAAGTAAGGTAAGGAAAGGAAGGAAAGGAGGGAAGTAAGGGAAGGAAGGAAGAGGAGAGAAGGAGGAAAGGAATCGTTTAATGTAGGTCTGTGTGTGAAGGAAGGGAGGAAGGAAGGAAGGAAGAGGTGTAGGAGATAAGAGAGAAGGAAGGAAGAAAGAGGGAAGGTTGTTTACATCTTCCTTCAAGGTCAACGTTTCATCACTATCCATTTCATTTATGTTCCTTTACCATTTATAGCATTATTTTTAGGCACATTTTTATTTATCTTTAATATCTCTAGTGTTTATATTAGTTCCTGTTTCTTCCTCTTTGTTTTTCTATTAATGTCTTCCTGTTGTCCTCTTACACATCATGCAAACTTAGCCTTATGTATCTCTTCTCCTTCTTCCTTCCTCCTCCTTCCTTCCTCCTCCTCCTCCTCCTGCTCTTCCTGGAATTAGCGATTTGATTAATGGGATAAACTCATGGCAAAATCTTCCTCGATATTGCTGTACCTTTTTTTCCTCCTGACCTTTATTTATTGTTTGCTTATGATCGTGAGAGATGATTTTGTGCTTAGACGAACTTTGTGTGTGTGTGTGTGTGTGTGTGTGTGTGTGTGTGGTGTGTGTGTGTGTGTGCGTGTGTGTCGTGTGTGTGTGTGTGTGTGTGTATGACCGCCTTGTGTGTATAGAAGGAACGTGCCTCAAATATACGTACAGATTCAAGGACAAAGGAGGAAAAGAGAGAAGGAATAGATTGTTTGTTAAGAAAGAGATGGATTATTTAGCAAGCACTGAATCTTGTGTGTGTGTGTGTGTGTGTGTGTGTGTGTGTGTGTGTGTGTGTGTGTGTGTGTGTGTGTGATGCAAACTTCCTGCACCATCACAATAGTCATACATTCTGATAACTTGCTCATAAAAAAAGATAAATCTATAATAATATAAGCGAAAGTGTGTCTGTCTGTCTGTCTGTCTGTGTGTGTGTGTGTGTGGTATAGGTTCCGCCCCCCGTGGCGCAAACACCTCATATGGCACATTTTTGGAATCAGGTTGACCAGGGGAGGGTCATAAGCCCACTTATGAGATGATCCGATCACTTTTTTTTTTTTTTTTTTTTTTAGCAGCCTATTAGCGAGAATTGTGAAAACAAAAGTGGGTTGCGAGAATTGAGGAAGCCTTGATGTAGGGTGATGGGTAATGGGTGAGTGAATGGGTGGGGTGATGGGTAATGGGTGAGTGAATGGGTGGGGTGATGGGTAATGGGTGTGGGGTGATGGGTGAGTGAATGGGTGGGGGGTGATGGGTTGGGGGTGATGGGTGATGGGTGAGGAATAGGTGGGGGGTGATGGGTAATGGGTGAGTGAATGGGTGTGTGGTGATGGGTAATGGGTGAGTGAATGGGCGGGGGGTGATGGGTAATGGGTGAGTGAATGGGTGGGGGGGTGATGGGTAATGGGTGAGTGAATGGGTGGGGGGTGATGGGTAATGGGTGAGTGAATGGGTGGGGGGTGATGGGTAATGGGTGAGTGAATGGGTGGGGGGTGATGGGTAATGGGTGAGTGAATGGGTGGGGGGTGATGGGTAATGGGTGAGTGAATGGGTGGGGGGTGATGGGTAATGGGTGAGTGAATGGGTGGGGGGAATACATACATTTCTACATCCATGATTTCAGGAAAGTTAGAAGGGGCTATCTGGAGAGTCCATGTTTGGTGGGCCGAAGGCCCACCAAACACAGGTGGTGGGCCGAAGGCCCACCAATAGCCCTCCGCAGGAGCTAGCCAAAAAGTCCGCCCGGAGGGCGGCTTTGCGGCTAGTTATATATAAAATCGAACTTACTTGAAAAATATGACGTAATTTACCTTGCGTTTGTTTACCTCCTTGCCTCTCTTCCCTGTTCTCTCCTTCCTCCTTCCTCCTTCTCTCCTTCCTCTTCCTTACTCTTTCCTCCTTCCTCCATTCATCCAGTCTTTCCCTCCCTCCCTCCCTCTTTGAACCTTTCCTTTCTTCCCTTCCTTCTTTTCCTTCCTTCCCTTCCTCCCACATTGAACGATTCCTTCCCTCCTTCCTTTCCTCCCACATTGAACCATCCTTCCCTTCCTTCACTCCTCTTCCTTTATCATTCCTTCCTTTCCTTCCCTTCGTCAACCACCCTTCCCTCTTTCCTTTCCTTCCCTCCTTCTTTTCCTCCCACGTGTACCATCCTTTTCTTCCTCATTCTCCAAATTTCTCCCCTTCTCTCCCTCATCCCGTTTCTTCCTCCACTGTTCCTTCCCTTTCTTCCCTCCTTCCTATCCCTCCCTTCTCCCTCTTGTTCCTTCCCTCCTTCCTTCCTCCCATGTGTACCTCCTTCCCTCCTTCCCTCCACCCTTCCTTCCTTCCCTCCCTCTCACTTATACCTCCCTCCTCCATCTTGTTCCTTTCCTCCTTCCCTCCTTCCCTCCTTCCCTCCTTCCCCCTTCCCTTCCTCATTCTCCTAATTTCTCCCCTTCCTTCCCTTCCTCATCCCACTCATACCTCCTTCCTTCCTCCCTTACTCATTCTCCTAATTTCTTCCCTACCCATCCCTCCCTCCCTCATAAACACCTCCGCCTCTTTCCTCACAAGACCCACACCGTCACTCAGGGGGTCAAGGTCGCGCCCTTCATTACAACCTTACATAGAGGTCACAGGTAGAGGTCAACAAACACCAAGAGAAACACACTCTGTCTTACCGAGACCACCGAGAGACAAGGCCTGGTGGATCGCCCGTGACGTCACACCATAAGGATACAACCCCGCTCCGCTCCCCGTACAAGTTTACCTACCTATATAATGTTTATCAGTATAAAGAATACTGTTATCTTCGGAATGTTTGTCTATAATATTATCCAATAAAAACCTAAAACAACAAAGAAAATGCCATTATGAGACTTTCAAGAAATATGCATTAACTGTAAACTCTTCGCATTTAATATTTTGCTCGCAAACATTTACATGGAGAATATCAATAAGCGAGTTTAATAGCTTCCATTGTATATTTCGTTTAGTGATAAATGAATTTGCAGTCTGCATAAATTAGCGTTAACTAATAAAAAATCATGAATCGGGTAATTTCCTACCTATATATGTTTATCAGTATAAATATATACTGTTATCTTCGGAAATGTTTGTCTATAATTTATCAATTAAAAAACCGTAAAACTACTAAAAAATGCCATTATGAGACTTTCAAGAAATATGCATGAACTTAACTTTTCGCCATTAATATTTTGGTGAAAAACTTTTACATGGAAATATCAATAGAAGCGAATTAATTAACTTTCCATTGATATTACGTTCCTTTTCTGATAAATGAACTAGACCGATGCATGAATTAGCGTAACTAAATAAATAACATCATGAAATGGTAATTTATCGATTTCATGATGTTATTTATTTAGTTAACGCTAACTTATGCATGGTTCTAATTCATTTATCAGAAAAGAAAGTATATCAATGGAAAGCTAATTGAATTCCGCTTCTATTGATATTCTCCATGTAAAAAGTTTTTTACAAAATATTAAATGGCGAAAAGTTTAAGTTCATGCATATTTCTTGAAAGTCTCATAATGGCATTTCTTTAGTGTGTTTTACGGTTTTTTATTTGATAATATTATAGAGCAAACATTTCCGAAGATAACAGTATATATTTTATACTGATAAACATATATTAGGTAGGAAATTACCCGATTTCATGATTTTTTATATTTAGTTAACGCTAATTTATGTTGAATGATGGTTATGAATTATGGTGGTGATGGTTCAAACTAGTTATAGATAAGAGGTTGAAGTGAAAGGAAAGTGAATGTAAAGTGTAAAATATCATGATTATACATAGATAAGAAATGGAAGATATTGATAAAAAAAAATCCTGTTTTACAATGCTACCCAGGGAGTGTGTTGTGTTGGAAGTGTTAGAAGATATAAGTTAGAAGTGTGTTAGAAGTAAGTTAGAAGTACAGGTTAGAAGTATTAGAAGATAGAAGTTAGAAGTGTGTTAGAAGTAAGTTAGAAGTACAGGTTAGAAGTACTAGAAGATAGAAGTTAGAAGTGTGTTAGAAGTAAGTTAGAAGTACAGGTTAGAAGTATTAGAAGATAGAAGTTAGAAGTGTGTTAGAAGTAAGTTAGAAGTACAGGTTAGAAGTACTAGAAGATAGAAGTTAGAAGTGTGTTAGAAGTAAGTTAGAAGTACAGGTTAGAAGTATTAGAAGATAGAAGTTAGAAGTGAGTTAGAAGTAAGTTAGAAGTACAGGTTAAAAGTATTAGAAGATAGAAGTGAGACATGTATTTAGAAGTATTAGATAATTAGAAGATAAAAATTAGAAGTGTATTACTGTAGAAGTTAGAAGTATCAGTTAGGAGTGTTAGAAGTAAATAGATGGTTTCTAATGCTGAATTATATACAGGGTAAAGATAATGTTCAAAAAAGGACCACATCTTGAATAACAAATACATAGATAAGGAAAATAAATAATGATATATAGAAATAGACAAAAAAAGTGAATAGTAGTTCGATTAGATAACAATTCACGTGGTAGTTAATTAAGAAATATTAGAGTTATAAAAGAGTTAGATGAAAATGGTAGTTAGGTAAAGACAAAAGTAGTTATAATAATAATAATAATAATTTTTTTTATCGCCCGGAGGCATACAGACAAAAAAAGTTATGGTTGTTAATGGTAATGGAAAGTGGTTGGAGTGTTCTATATAATGGGTAATGGACTAATGGTAGGTGATTTAGGCAAGGAACTGTAACTACCTGTCTAGGTTAATAGGTCTCAGGTAAACAGGTGAATAGGGAAGGTGTGAGCAATGTAGGAAGAATGATAAACTTGAGTAGTAGTAGTAGTAGTAGTAGTAGTAGTAGTAGTAGTAGTAGTAGTAGTAGTAGTAGTAGTAGTAGTAGTAGTAGTAGTAGTAGGCCTAGTAGTAGTAGTAGTAGTAGTAGGCCTAGTAGTAGTAGTAGTAGTAGTAATTATAGCTTTACGACTTCCTGGTTCCTATACACCATTTGTCACCGTTCGCTTTTTTTATACACTCTCTCTCTCTCTCTCTCTCTCTCTCTCTCTCTCTCTCTCTCTCTCTCTCTCTCTCTCTCTCTCTCTCTCTCTCTCTCTCTCTCTCTCTCTCTCTCTCTCTCTCTCTCTCTCTCTCTCCCTTCTACTTTCCTATCCTTTTTCTCTTATTATCTAGTTAGTGTAGTATAGTTAAATCGAACAGCCAAGTAAGGACCTAATTGTCTGTTGCTGTTTGTGGTTCCTTTGTATTCCTTTGTATTCCCTCTCTCTCCCTCTCTTCCCTCCTAAAGTAATGTGTACGAAGCTCATAAAAAAATTAGACAATGGACAAAAAAGGAAGATGAGTCGTGAGAAAAAACATCACCACACCTCTTCCTTGTCTTCTCCTCTTCCTCCTCCTCCTCCTCCTTCTCCTCCTCCTCCTTCTCCTCCTCCTCCTCCTCCTCCTCCTCCTCCTCCTCCTCCTCCTCCTCCTCCTCCTCCTCCTCCTCCTCCTCCTCCTCCTCCTCCTTGGAACATCTCAGTCTCATCCCACACCCAAGACGGTCCAGTTACATCAATAACAAAAAAGGAATAAATAAAAACACTTCCTTGTTCTTCCTTTTAAACTTTGTCTATTCATTCCACCACCACCACCACCACGCCCTACCCCTCCTCCTCCTCCTCCTCCTCCTCCTCCTCCTCCTTATTTCAATGTTAGAGTCGTTGAGCGATGGAACAAGTTACCAGCAAATGTTGTCGGAGCCAGCACAATAACTACATTTAAAAACAGACTTGACGCGCACTGTAAAGTAAATGGGTATTGATAGTGCGAGTTCGTATCTAGTCCCCGTATCAATTAGTAGTAGTAGTGGCAGTTGTAGTGGTAGTTGTAGTTAGTATTTTTCATATCCTATCATTCTGCACTATGAAACTTCCATGTTCCTATCCTCTTTAGGGACATGGTATCATTTTCCAACTGTTTTCTTACAAGTAATTGATAGTTAGTAGTATGTAGTTCAGCAGATACCCTCGCTATGGACCAATAGGTCTCCTGGTGTCTGTTATTCCTATGTAATCCTATGTAATCCTCCTCCTCGTCCTCCTCCTCTTCTCCTCTCCTTTTCCTCCATCTCCTGTTCCTCTTCCTCCTCCTCCTGTTCCTCCTACTCCTGTTCCTCCTACCTCCTCCTCCTCCTCCTCC
>JACEEZ010003972.1:45000-87500 GCA_016584305.1 Chionoecetes opilio | reverse complement strand
CTTCCCTTCCTTCCCCTTTCCCTCCACATCTCAAGGACAGTTATGCGCCTCTCCCCCAACCTCACCCCCTTCCCCAACCCTCATATCTCTCGTTAGGGGGAAGGGGGGGTTAGTACATACAGTCATGGGGGGGGGGTGCTTTGTTCACACACACACACACCACACACACACACACACACACACACACAGGGACAATAAGGTAATATACATATACACAAATTTACGACTATTCATGTAAAATACGACAAGTGGAAAATGATAACTTTGAACAGAAAAACAAAGGAATTACTCTGATAAGAAAATAGTGGAGAGAGAGAGAGAGAGAGAGAGAGAGAGAGAGAGAGAGAGAGAGAGAGAGAGAGAGAGAGAGAGAGAGAGAGAAAGGAGACACTTGAAAGAAACAATAAAGAATGAAAAAAAGTTGTCCGTATGTTTATAATATATCGTACCTAAAAAACTTGCATATAGGCGGAAAGGGAAGTACAAGGAGAAGATTTAGCATTGATGAGTATTAATAAGTGCCCACACAAACCATCCCTTTCCTATCCATGGCCTTGACGATAAAGTACCTGAACAAATAAATAAACAAAAAAAAATCAACAATCTCTTAAAAAAAACCTCCTATCTTCTTTAATTCATTCGGTCAGGTATTTTGATAGGTATGTATATGTACTTATGAGGTTCCTTGTGTTGTCTTCTTCCTCCATATTTCTTTCCCTTCTCTTATTGTTATAGGTAAGGCTACAATAACAGCAGATATCCATATTTTCACAGAATGCTCTTTTATCTATATCTATTTGCCTCTATCCCCTCTTTCCTTCCCTCTCTTCCTATCCCTTTTACCTATCCTTTATTATTTTATTAGTTACCTATCCTCTTCTACCTATACCCAAATATTTCCTTTCCCGTTGCCTCTCTCTCTCTCTCTCTCTCTCTCTCTCTCTCTCTCTCTCTCTCTCTCTCTCTCTTTTTCTACCGCAAATCGAGGTCAAGCAGTGGTAAACCGCAGTGGTCAGTTTTTCTTCCTGGTGTTGAACAGGAGGATATCGGAGAAGACACAGACAGCTATACGTAGTTGTAGAGATGCCTTGTGTCCGTTGCTAGTCCGTTATGTGAGATGATGTACAGTTACCGTAGATAACAGTATAGTCGCCAGCTGCAATAATGTCGCCAGCCGCCAAATATTACGAATTATAGTATCACTACTGATTTTTATGTGCCACTGAAGAACACAGTAGTTTATATCATGACTGTATAATCTACCCTGTTTCAGCGTTGTTTTATGCTTTGTATCTGCAAGTATAGACGGTTTCAAATTGCCCTACTAGTTTTTTTTTCGCGCGACGACGACGGCGGGAGGACACTCAGTAAATAAACACTGAACGGCCTGTGGCGACCTTATTGTTGGTCGCCACTCTGGTGATATTTTTGTAATTTGTTCATTTATAGCCATAATATGACACAGATGAAGACACAAAATGACACAGACTCTCCAGATAGCCCCTTCTAACTTTCCTGAAATCATGGATATAGAAATCGGGCAGGGTGATAACCCCTGCCCAAGATGACTCAGTAGAGAGGAAAGTGTCCTGGAGAAAATTTGTCCGCGCTTCTAACGAACGCTGTGGTGGTCGCCTGGGGCCGTTCTATAGCTCATTCGAAAGCTCTCGTCGTGCTCCAGATGGACAAAATCGTAGTTTATTCGATTTCTCAATTCCAATATTCGAAAACGATCGTCATAGTTTAGTACTGAGAGACACCCATCTGGTTGTGTGCGCACGCTTAGTTGTGCCTGAAACGTCGGCTTCAACGTTTCACATGGAAAAGGAGAGAAACAAGTAGAAAATGCTTCCGGGTAGCCCTGAAGACATGAAAAAGGGAAGATGACTCTTGCGGGTGTTGTTTTGTAGATCAAGAAGTGTCAAGAAGAAGGGAAACAAGGCTCCTACCACGAGTGGTATCAGTCGGCAAAGGACAAATGTTGAGTGACACCTAGTTTCTTTCCTTTCCAAATCTTTCTCATGTCCAAAGGCATCTTTGCCACCTTGTTTCTATTCTTTCGCAATCTTTCCCATGTCCACACTAGCCTTGTTTCCCTTCTTCTTGACACTTCTTGATCTACAAAATAACACCCGCAAGAGTCATCTTCCCTTTTTCATGTCTTCAGGGCGACCCTGAAGCATTTTCTACTTGTGTAAGTATTAACGCCACCAGACGTCTATAAACAGAAAAAAACGTTGTCCTGGCGACTTTAGTGTTATCTACGGTAGAACGTTAAACCTATGAAGAATATTGGATAAAAAGGAGGATATTATATAAGATTGGATAAAAAAGAGGATATTCTAAAGGAGGTTATATATGATTAGATAAAAATGAGGATATACTACAGAGGATATATAAGATTGGATATGATATGAGGATATAAAATATAGTTTCAGTATGATTTCTTATTTTTCGATTGATAAAAGAAGTGTAAGATAGGAGATTTAGTGAATGAGATGTAGCTATAGTAGTTGAACAAGGGCTTGTGGGCCCTTCGGATCCATTTATTGATGCTTGTAGTAGTAGTATATATTAGACAACAATGTGAGTGCAAACTCCAAGTGCTGTCGTTGGTCACTGGTCAAAGTATCTCGGGGTAGACCACGTTCCGTGTGATTCCACGGGGCGCCAATACTTCAACGGCATCAGCACTGCCAACCCTTGACAGGCTGACGTAGAGTTGGCCGTGCGTGAACACGGGTGTAGGCAAGTAGACTCCCACGTAGCTCTTGGTCTGGCCCTGGCACAGACACATGGCTACTGCTATAGTATATTATAATATTGACCCCAAGCACACACACGCACACGCGCACACACACGCACGCACACGCACACACACACGCACACACACGCACACACACACGCACACACGCGCACGCACGCACGCCAGCACGCACGCACGCACACGCATGCACACATGCACACACACATACACATGCATGCACACACACACACACACACACACACACACACACACACACACACACACACACACACACACACACACACACACACACACCACACACACACACACACACACTCAAACGGTAAGTCCATCAGTCTATGGAGTTAATGAAATACGGCGAGGCGTTACGGCAGAGTTTCTTCCTGTAATCTAATACTCTTGTTCTTGTTGCTGTTGGTGGTGTCTAATACTTTTTTTAAGTGTTTTTAGTCCAAAACCCCCCTTCAAAATGATTCAATCGAAATGGGACCAAGCCGCTTACCACCTACGATTTATTTGCGATTTTTTGAGCCTACTCTCATGAAAATTGAATTTACAGTTTCGGCTACCCAAAACAGACAGACACACAGACAGACACACGGCTACTCCTATAGTATATTAGATGTGCGTCTCTCTCTCTCTCTCTCTCTCTCTCTCTCTCTCTCTCTCTCTCTCTCTCTCTCTCTCTCTCTCTCTCTCTCTCTCTCTCTCTCTCTCTCTCTCAAAACGGGTTACCACGCTTAATTAAAAGTGTTCCCGTGACCCTGGGATAACAAGGCGTACTAATGTGTCTTGTACGTGTGTGACGCGTATTTCTTTCTTCTATCAATTGTTATGCGTTCAGATTTACACTCCATTTGCTATATATTGATTTCTTTCTTCTTTCTCTTCACTATTATTATTTTTTTCATAATTTCGATCTATTTCTATCATTCTATGTATTTTAAGTGATGTATATTGATTTCTTTCTTCTCCTTCTCATTTTTATCATTTCTTTCATAATTTATACCTTTTTCTATCATTTCTTTCATAATTCTATCCTTTTCTATAATGTCTTAATAATTTATATCCTTTTCTTTCATTTCTTTCATCATTTTTACCCTTTCCTATAATTTCTTTCGTCATTTCTATCCTTTTCTATCATTTCTTTCAACATTTCTATCCTTTTCTATCATTTCTTTCGTCATTTCTATCCTTTTCTTTCATAATTTTTGTCCTTTTCTATCATTTCTTTCATAATTTCTATCCTTTTCTATCATTTCTTTCATCATTTTTTTTCTATCTTTCTATGTATTATAAGTGATATTTATTGATTTCTTTCTTCTCCTTCCTTTCCATTTTTATATTTCTTTCATAATTTCTACCCTTTTCTATAATTTCTTGCATAATTTCTATCCTTTTCAATAATTTCTTTCATAATTTCTATCCTGTTCTATCATTTATTTCATGATTTTTATCCTTTTTTGTAATTTCTTGCATCATTTCTATCGTTTTCTATAATTTCTTTCATAATTTCTACCCTTTTCTATCTTTTTTTCGTCCTTTCTATCCTTTTATATAATTCATTTGCTATTTTTATCTTTTTCTATAATTTCTTTCATCAGTTCTATCTTATTCTATCATTTTTTCATAATTTCTATCATTTATTATAATTTCTTTCATCATTTCTATCATTTATTTAATCATTCCTATCCTTTCTATCATTTGTTTCATCATTTCAATCCTTTTCTATAATTTCTTTCGTAATTTCTATCCTTTTATATAGGTAATTTCTTCCATCATTTCTATCCTTTTCAATCATTTTTTTCATCATTTCTATCTTTCTATCATTTCTTTCATCATTTCTATCCTTTTACATAATTTCTTTCATTATTTCTATCCTTTTCTATCATTCTATGTATTTTAAGTGATATATATTGATTTATTTTTTCTCCTTCCTTCACATTTTTATAATTTCTTTCATAAATTCTATCCTTTTCTATCATTTCTTCTTTCATTTCTATCCTTTTCTATCATTTCATTCATCATTTATATCCTTTTCCATCATTTCTTTAATCATTTCTATCTTTCTATAATTTCTTCTTCCATTTCTATCCTTTTATATAATTTCTTTCATAATTTCTATCTTTTTCTATGATTTCTTCCATCATTTCTATCCTTTTATATAATTTCTTCCATCATTTCTATCCTTTTATATAATTTCTTTCATCATTTCTATCTTTTTATATAATTTTTCCATCATTTCTATCCTTTTCTATCATTTCTTCCATCATTTTCATAATTTCTTTCATCATTTCTATTCTTTTCTATAATTTGTTTTGTCATTTCTATCATTTTCTATAATTTCTTTCATCAGTTCTATCCTTTTCTATCATTTCTTTCATAATTTCTATCTTTTCTATCATTCTATGTTTTATAAGTGATATATATTGATTTCTTTCTTCTCCTTCCTTCTCATTTTTATGATTTCTTTCATCATTTCTTTCTTTTCCTATAATTTCTTGCATCATTTCTATCCTTTTTTTATAATTTCTTTCATAATTTATATAATTTCTTTCATCAGTTCTATCCTTTTCTATAATTTTTTTCATCATTTCTATCTTTTTCTATAATTCTATATATTTTAAGTGATGTCATAGTCTTAGAGCACTGTAAATCTGGACTGCGCACGGAATATCGGCCTGTTGCACAAGGGCCTGAAGTCGGAGGGCCGCTCGAATTCATAATATATATATATATATATATATATATATATATATATATATATATATATATATATATATATATATATATATATATATATATATATATATATATATATATATATATATATATATATATATATATATATATATATATATATATATATATATATATATATATATATATATAATATATATAATATATATACGGATCATATAGACTGGTTTATCAGTATATATGATATACTGTAGTCTTCGTAAATGTTTGTTCTATAGTATTATCAAATAAAAAACAGTAAAACACGCTAAAGAAATGCCAGTACGAGACCTGAAGAAATATGCATGAACTTAATATTCACTTCAACTCTTCGCCATTTAAAACTTTGCGAGTCAACTTTTATCATAAAGGGTATCAATAGAAGCGCAATTTTATTAGCTTTCCATTGCTCTATTTCGTTATCTGATAAATGAATTAGAACCATGCATAAATTAGCGTTAAATTAATAAATAAAATCATCAATCGGGTAATTTTCCCGATTGATGATGTTATTTATTTACTTATATATTTTGTTTTCTGATAAATGAATTAGCACCATGTATAAATTAGCGTTAACTAAATAAATAATCTCCTCAATCGGGAAAATTACCCGATTGATGAAGTTATTTATTTAGTTAACGCTAATTTATACATGGTGCTAATTCATTTATCAGAAAACGCAATATATCAATGGAAAGCTAATAAATTGCACTTCTATTGATACCCTTCATGATAAAAGTTGATTCGCAAAGTTTTAAATGGCGAAGAGTTGAAGTGAATATTAAGTTCGTGCATATTTCTTCAGAGTCTCGTAATGGCATTTCTTTAGCGTGTTTTACTGTTTTTTATTTGATAATATTATAGAACAAACATTTACGAAGATTACAGTATATCATATATACTGATAAACCAGTCTATATGATAGTCCATAGACCACTATATCTCTTTGTCGGGCGGGCAGGCCGCTATGCAGCTTGTAATTTCAAAACATTGTCGCGTGAACAGTCCAGAGATATAGTGGTCTATGGTGATGTATATTGATTTCTTTCTCCTAATTTCTTCTCATTTTTATTCCTTTTTTTTCATCATATCATTCCTTTTCTATCAGTCTATGTATTATAAGTGATGTATATTTCTTTCTTTCTTCTCCTTCTTTCTCATTTTTATCATTTTTTCATTTTTTCTATCCTTTTATATAATTTCTTTCATCATTTCTATCCTTTTCTATAATTTCTTTCATCATTTCTATCCTTTTCTATAATTTCTTTCATCATTTCTCTCCTTTTCTATAATTTCTTTCATCATTTCTATCCTTTTCTATAATTTCTTTCATCATTTCTATCCTTTTCTATAATTTCTTTCATCATTTCTATCCTTTTCTATAATATTCTTCCATCATTTTAATCCTTTTCTATCATTTATTTCATCATTTTATCCTTTCTATAATTTCTTTCATAATTTCTATCTTTCTATCATTCTATGTATTTTAAGTGACATATATTGATTTCTTTCTTCTCCTTCTTTCTCATTTTTATCATTTCTTTCATCATTTATATCCTTTTATACCATTTTTTCATCATATCTATCTATTCCTATCATTTCTTTCATAATCTCTTTAATTTCTTCCATCATTTCAATCCTTTCCTATCATTTCTTTCATCATTTCTATCTTTTTCTATCATTCATTCTTTGTATTTTAAGGCATATCGAAAAAAAACAAAAAATATTAAAGTCAACCTTAAAATCACAACGTTTTCTATCAGTCTCATCTCAGCTGTGTTTTGTTGACATGTGAGCGGCGAGGTCATCAGGTCAGGTCAAGGCTGATAGGAGCTGACCCTGGACACACCCTATAGATACACGAGGTCATAAAGGTAATGCAGGGTCAAGGAGGGTCAAGAATAGTCTTTAATAGGCCTAGAAATGTGATATAGGCGGTGAGTCATGAATTTTGGGGATGGGTTTTCCTTTGCTTACGTAGAAACTTCAATAGGTTATTTTTCGTTAGTTAAAAGGATTATACATGTTATTTTAGTTATTCAGGCTGATTAAAAGAGTTATGCAGGTCGAGTGATGAGGGTTATTTAGGTTATTCATGGATGGGTTAAAATGGTGCAGCTATGGGTGTTACTCATCATTGGGTATCAGTGCAGTTACAACCAATACACGATCGGTGGTTTTAAGTATCCTGAACGTGTTATTCTCATCCTAAGGAGTATTTCTAACCCCTACAACAGCTGTCAGACATGAAAAATAACACTAGAGGAGTCTGAGGTTAGGTTTGTAATCAATGCCCAGGTTAGGTTAGTTAACTAGCAGGGGGTCTGGGGGCAGTCTCCAGTTATGTCAGGAGAGTATTGGTCAACAGGGAATTTTGGTTGAAACTGCATATTTACCCATTATTTTGTGGTGTGAATAGTTTATATGGAGAATAAAGTGTGAATAACAGTTGAGTTTAGGACGAGAACAGTGCTTGGTTTGCTGTGTGTGTTATCACAAGACATTAGGTGTGTCTGTGTGTGTGTGTGTGTGTGTGTGTGTGTTATCACAAGACATTAGGTGTGTGTGTGTGTGTGTGTGTTATCACAAGACATTAGGTGTGTCTGTGTGTGTGTGTGTGTGTGTGTTATCACAAGACATTAGGTGTGTGTGTGTGTGTGTTCAAATGACATAACTAACCCTGTGTGCACACCATTCACACTGCTAGGAAGGGTATTTTATGGCATTTAAACTAGAATCTCTCTTCCACCTGAACATTAAAGAGTATTATTCCAAAACAACACCACTCTTACTATGCAGGACACCTGTGCGTGATATGAGCTGCCTTCTGCACACACAAGACACTGGTGTATTGCTTTGCCGTCGGAAATCACTTGTTCCCGAGATAATAATTTCTTAAAATATTTTAACTACGCGCCAGCCGCTGGCAGGTTAGGTTAGGTATAGGTTGGGTAAAATTTATAATAATCAGTGGTTACAGTTAAAAATTAGAATAAAAAGAAAAAGGTCTTACGGCGGGTTGGAACAGCACGCGACGTGGGTCCTTAGTGGGTGGAGGTACGCCCCGCCCCGCCCCGCCCCGCCCCGCCCCGCCCCGCCCCGCCCCGCCATGTATGTTATTATCGCTATTACCGAAAGAAAACTAAGGATTTGCGATAGAAATGGTTAGCAGATTAATTCAAAACACATCAAAACTCACCAGAAAAAAATAATTTAGTCCACCAAAGTGAATACGCTGTTTTTCTGGAAATGTATCGGCATTTAAACTAGAATCTCACTTCCACATGAACATTATCATGATGTCATCCTGTTTTGCTATTAACCATATACTAATTTCCTTCTTCTTACAGACAGTGGGAGAGAGAGGACAAGAGAGAGAGAGGAGAGAGAGAGTGGGAGAGAGAGGAGCAGGGAGATAGGGGAGGATGGGGAGCAAGTTAAAGCCCGGGGGTGTGCGGCGCCACCTGAAGGAGAAGGTGGTGCAGATGTATGAGGACCTGTTTCACGGCGCCGACCCCTGCATCAACAACCCACGCTTTTGGGAAGACCTCTATCTCCTCAAGGTACGATGTGTGGGTGTGGGTGTGGGTGTGTGGGTGTGGGTGTGTGTGGGTGTGGGTGTGGGTGTGGGTGTGGGTGTGGGGGTGGGGGTGTGGGTGTGGGTGTGTCAGGGTTGTTTGATTTAAATCAAGTTGATTTTAATCACTGATTTAAATCATGATTTAAATCAAATGATTAAAAAAAAAAAAATACTGATTCAAATCATAACCTTATAATTATTTGAAAACGAGATGGGAAAGAAGGAAAATTAAGCAAATGGATTTTATGAACACCAATTTGATTTGATTTGATTTTTATTTTTGATTTGACTTCCCATTAAGAAGTCGAGTAGCAAGGATGACTATGAAAAATTAGGCCGAACAGTACGATATAGCAAAATCAGGCAATATTTTGTGTAGCTGATTCTCATCACAAGAAAGAATGATGACCTTTCATATGCCAGCGAGGCGGTTATTACCGGAGGTCAAATTAATTAATAATCATTTGATCATTTGGTGTGTCTTGTGGGGGGGGGGGGGTAAAGCTTGCAGGACAGTAGGACCGCCCACTCAGTCTGGAGGAGTTTTCGCGAGCATCAGTGCAGCCTGGGCCAGCCCTTAGTATATTAATACCAATAATAGATATAAATATACTAAGTGGGTATATATATACTAATGGGCATAAATATACTAAGGGCCAGCCTAGACCAGCCTGGCAAACGTCGCGAAAACGCTCTTATAGACCTAGGCCTATTGATGTGAAAACGTCCATCACAGAAATATAAAATATGTAAATTCATCTGTGTTTCATGTTATATGCATTTTTAATGAACTTATTCTATCTTTTTAGTTATATATATGCTAAACAATATCCTGTAGTAGTTAGAGTTCATGTAGAACATCAAATAAAAAAAAAAAAAAAAATCTGTTTAAATCAAATAAATCTGATTTAAATCAAATAAATCGGATTTTTTTTATTTAAAAAAAAATAATAATCAACCCTGGTGTGTGTGTGTGTGTGTGTGTGTGTATTCATCTAGTTGTCTTCATCTAGTTGTATTTTACAGGGCCAGAGCAATGCTCGTATGGCCCCGTCTCCATATCAACATTTTTTTTTTATCATTCATCCTTAGTGCTTTGTGTTGGCCGAAGCCAGCACCCCGGAGAGCAGGTCACAAACCCCGGCTAATACCCGGTACCCATTCACTGCTGGGTGGACAGGGGCTCGGGTTTTAAGGAAACAACCCATCTGTTTCCACTCCGCCCGGGTATCGAACCCGGGACTTCTCGGTTGTGAACCGAGCGTGCTTCCCCTGCACCACGGAGTACCCTTTGTGTGTGTGTGTGTGTGTGTGTGTGTGTGTGTGTGTGTGTGTGTGTGTATTCATCTAGTTGTATTCATCTAGTTTTATTTTTACAGGGCCTGAGGTAAACTCGTATGGCCCCGTCTCCATAGCTACTTTTTTGTCATTGATTCTTAGTGTTTGTGTGTTGTGTGTGGATGTGTGTAGGTGTGGGTGGGTGTGTGGGTTGTGTGTGAGTGGGTGGGTGTGTGTGAGTGTGAGTGTGAGTGTGTGTGGGTGTGTGTGTGTGTGTGTGTGTGTGTGTGTGTGTGTTTACCTATTTGTATACGTACTTATAGGATTGAGTCGAGCTCGTAATGCCCTATTTTTATACTTTTCGTTAAATTTGTGCACACTGCCAACACACACATTGTATCCTTTGGTAGTGCTTTTAATTTTCCATTGCAGAGAAAGGTGTAAATAAGTGAATCTCATATCAAATTTTCTTATAATGCAAGCTTGTACAACGCAAGTATTGTATAATTATTGTCTACTGTACGTACATGCAGCAGTCTTCAGGTATTTTCAATGACAGGGATATTTTGTAGTCACCCATCTAAATATTGCAAGATTAACCTTACCCTAGATTTCACCTTAGAATGTAATATTTCAGGCTTGGTGCTCATTTCCAGGTAAAGCATTGATGAAATTGCTATCTAAAACAAGCTTGATATATTAGTTATTCCCTTAACCCCTTCACGCCCAGATCTTTCCTTTGCTATATAAAATCGTGTGTTGTCAGCCATAAAATTACGTAAAAGTAACTAAATATACCAAATTAGCCAATGGACAAGGACAAGCAGGTCATAGCTATAAAATATTGCTTATACTGTATTCACTAAAAATGGTCTAATGGTACCCAAATTACAATGGAAATTACGTTATGGGCCTCAAGGGGTTACCTAAATATGTTACTACTTAATAAATCAGAAAGCTTACACTATATTATTTCATTTACTGGCTATTCAGAATTAAGTATTGCACACCAAGTTAGTTTTATGGATGCTTTTCTTTTTATGGATTTATGGATTTATTTAATTTATTTTTATGGATGATTTTACTATATGTATGTTCATAGACCACTGTATACCTGGACTGTTCACGCGACAATGTTTTGAATTGCGGGGCTGCATAGGGGCCTGCGGGGCGCCAACAAAGAGATATAGTGGTCTATGGACTATCATATAGACTGGTTTATCAGTATATATGATATACTGTAATCTTCGTAAATGTTTGTTCTATAATATTATCAAATAAAAAACAGTAAAACACGCTAAAGAAATGCCATTACGAGACTATGAAGAAATATGCATGAACTTAATATTCACATAACTCTTCGCCATTTAAAACTTTGCGAGTCAACTTTTATAATGAAGAGTATCAATAGAAGCGCAATTTTATTAGCTTTCCATTGCTATATTTCGTTATCTGATAAATTAATTAGAACCATGCATAAATTAGCGTTAAATAAATAAATAAAATCATCAATCGGGTAATTTTCCCGATTGATGATGTTATTTATTTACTTATATATTTCGTTTTCTGATAAATGAATTATTACCATGTATAAATTAGTGTTAACTAAATAAATAACCTCATCAATCGGGAAAATTACCCGATTGATGATTTTATTTATTTAGTTAACGCTAATTTATGCATGGTTCTAATTCATTTATCAGATAACGAAATATAGCAATGGAAAGCTAATAAAATAGCACTTCTATTGATACCCTTCATGATAAAAGTTGAGTCGCAAAGTTTTAAATGGCGAAGAGTTGAAGTGAATATTAAGTTCATGCATATTTCTTCAGTCTTGTAATGGCATTTCTTTAGCGTGTTTCACTGTTTTTTATTTGATAATATTATAGAACAAACATTTACGAAGATTACAGTATATCATATATACTGATAAACCAGTCTATATGATCCGTATATGTATATATGAATCTGAGCGGCCCTCCGACTTCAGCCCCTTGTGCGACAGGCCGATATTCCGTGCGCAGTCCAGATATACAGTGGTCTATGGTATGTTATATAGTATTTCATCATAATGTCCTAACTCCATTTCATTTACTCGGTATTCAGAATTAAGTATGTATTGCACACTCAAATTACTTTTATGGATTAACCCATTCACGCCCAGATCTTTCCATTAATATATAAAACTGTCTGTAGTTAGCCATTATAATTACGAAAAGTAGTTTAATATATCAAATTAGTTAGTGGACAAGGATACTAAACAGGTCATATCTATAAAATATTGCTTATATTCACTAAAAATTGTCTAATGGCACCCAAATTACAATGGAAATTACGTTCTGGGTCTCAAGGGGTTAATTTCTAAAATCTATTACATATATTTCATCCTAATGTCCTGCCGCCCCGCAGCCCAAGATGTCGGCGTTGGAGGGGGAGATCAGCCGGTGCACCTCGGACCAGCTGGTGGGCCTCAAGGACAACATCAACGCCCTCTTTGCCAAGTGTGTCACCACGCTGGCACACGAACACAACATCCGGGTGGTCAACGCTCTCCTGGTGGGTGGTGGCGATGGCTGGGAAGGCGTTTTTATTACAATCAAACATATTTTCCTTTTTTCTATCATATGTAAGGGCATCATTACATTTTTTACATTTTACATTTTACATCATTTTTTTACATCTCTCCTGGTGGGTGGTGATGCTCGGAAGGCATTTTTCTTATCAACCAAACACGTGTATATTTGTCTTTCATACGTAAAGCCTTCTCCCAAACGTGTGGCTCAAAATCCAGAGTAATTTGTTCACGTTATTATTTGATACAACTTTTCTTCTTCTTTTTTTACATCATAAGGGACTGGTCAGGAAAACAAAACAAAAAACAAACAAGCCCACCATGCCATTTATTTGCCATTTACACGTCTTAACTAACTGCCCATGGAAATTAATAGTTTTGATTTGATCTTGTTGGTGAACTTCTTGTGCAAAGCACTAAGGGTGGTGAGCTCGGGAGGCATTTTTCTTATCAACCAAACATATTCCTTTTTTCTATCATACCTACATAAAGCTTTTTCCTATACATGTGAGATGGCACAAAAACCTAGACCAGTACGTTCACTCAATTATTAGATACAACTTTTTCTCTCTCTCTACATCATAAAGGACTGAACAAGGTAAAAAAAAAAAATGTGACAACAAGCCCCCCATGCCATTTACATATCTTAACCTAATGCCCATAGAAATATTTTGTTTTGATTTGTTCTTGTTACATGTTTTTTTTAGTGTCAGGATGTGTCAGAGTTTTCCTGCACCTTATATTTCTTAGTGTCAGGCTGTATCAGTATTTTCCTGCTCGTAACAGACGTTGTGCAGTCTGGTGCGAGGGTTGTACCGCAAGATGCAGGGCGACTACGGCTTCGACTTCATCAACATCCTCATCGGCTTTGACGCGGCCGAGGAACAAATGCAGCTGCTGCTCAACCACTGCTCCAACTTCCTCACCGGTGAATCCTTATATTCGTATTTGTTTCATTGTGATTCACTGTAAAATTCTTGTTCGTTCATCTAATACAGTGGTCCATGATAACTTTTTTAGTGGTCCACAGAACGCTCACAATATTTGGAAATGAACTGAAATATATATGAAACCAAAATGTTAGCTGTCTGATGCTATTTTATTTATTTTTGAAAATTCCGTTTACTTTACATTTATAGGATATATATTTATAATCAACCCTTTAAAATCTACCCTTTTTCATCATATCTCTAAAGTCAAAAAGGAGATGGTCCATGATTTTTTTCCAATTGGGCTAGTGGTCCATGGCTTGAAACGAGTTGAGAACCACTGATCTAATAGGATTACAGTGATGGGCATAAAACTACAGGTGCTTAAATGCGAAAGAATAATAAAGTGAAGAAAACCGAAGAAGAAAAATGAGAAAAATACGGATAAAGAATGTAACAACTAACAAAGCAATTAAGGGAGATTTAACAAAGCAGGTTGTAAAGGAAATAGAAGGAAGAAAAGGAAGAGAAAGAAACTGAGGTGGGATCTCATGTATATCCGCCACCCCAGTTATTTTTGGTGTGGCCGATCTTCATGTGGGTGTGAGTGGTTTGATAACCAAGCTAGTTAGGTTACATTACCAATGTCCAGGTTAAGTTAGTTACTGGGGGGCCGCAACCCCAGTTAGGTCACCCCAAAAATAGCTGGGGTGGCGGATCTTCATGAAATCCCTGAGGTCCTCTTTGATAAGCAAATTGATATAATTTGCGGTTGCTTTATTTTTTATTGATGTAGTGTAGTCATCATATTTTAAAGTAGGTTCCATGTCATTGAGTGGTGTGTGGTATTGCAGGTGAGTACTGTGACAGCCTCAAGTCGCTGAGCCTCAAGTTCCTGCTGGTGTTGGCCACGGGCACCGACAACATCAGCCAGAACACTGTGCTGGAGTACCTCACCATCAACTGCAACTTTGACGCCGTGATCCAGGCAAGACTTCTCCCTCCCTTCAAGCTGGAAAAGCGTAGATTTAAAAAAGAAATAGGGAAAAACTGGTTCACAAAAGGGTGGTAAATGATTGGAATGGACTCAGTAGACAGGTAGTTAGTGCGGAGTCATTAGAGAGCTTGAAAAGGAGGCTAGATGAATTCATGGTTGGGGATGAAAGGTGGATGTAGGTAGTGTTAAGTAACAGGAACTACCACGTGTAGGTCTCCCAGCCTCTTGTAGCTTCCTTATTTTCTTATGTTCTTATGTTCTTATGTTCTTCTGTTCTTACAGTGCACATTATTCATAGGCGGGGTGAGGGAAGGGAGAGAATAGGATAGTAAAGGAGATGAAGGTATTGAAGGTAAAAGCAGTAATAGAAGAAGGAGAATAAGAAGAGAGAAGATGATGAGATGGAGAATACTTTTTTTGTATTGCATTGCATTTAAAATATGTTAAAATTATATTCATGGATGGGGATGAAAGGTGGATGTAGGTAGTGTTAAGTAACAAGAACTACCACGTGTAGGTCTCCCAGCCTCTTGTAGCTTCCTTATTTTCCTGTGTTCTTATTTCAGTTTTCTTCTTATATTATTCTAAAATCTTGTTAATTAATCCTGTCATTTTTTACATATTTTATTTGCATACATGATCTTCCTATTTATGGATGGGAATATTTATTTTTATTTTTATTGATTAGACAATATGATTGATTTTTCCGTACATTTCAATATTTCCCCGTAGCTCTTAAGTCACTCGAGCTGCAGGAACCAGCACGGGCCCGAGGCAGTGTTGTACCTCATGCTGATGGTCAACTACCGCAAACACGAGATGACCAACCCCTACACCGTCAACATCTCCCTCCTCGACGACGAACTCATCCTCAACGGCTACGGACAGGTGAGGCGGAGCGGGGGCAAGACTCACTTTTAATATTTTGACTTGACTCTTGCTTTCACTTTAACCCCTTGAGGCCCAGAACGTAATTTCCATTGTAATTTGGCTACCATTAGACAATTTTTAGTGAATCTATGCAATATTTTTTAGATATGGCCTGTTTAGTATCCTTGTCGACTAACTACAGGGACGTCCCGAAGATACGAGCAGTTAGGTTCCACCTGGCATACTCGTAAAGCGAAATCTCGTATAGCGAAATACATAACTAATGGTAAAATATAGGTTTGGTTCCAGGACCCCATCAAAGACGTTTTTCAAGCTGAAATAAACTACCAAACACAACAAACACACAGCGTCTATATTACCCACACTGTACTACCTATTCTGTAGAAAAAGCATTCTGAAAGAGAAAATAGCACACAAAATGACATAACTGCACATTAATTAAACATAAAACATGCATAACAAGCAAAAAAGACGTTGTAATGTAGGGGACGCCCCGAGTGATACAAGAGAGGGTAGTGTAGGGTCCCAAGGTTGGGGCCGCACACCTGGCTAATTACCCCTAAAGGTCAGGCCACGCCATATGCTTAATTACCCTTCAGGTCATGCCTTGCTAGGGGTGACCTGACTGGGGTCAACCAAATCCCCCTTTGTCCAGCCCGGGAGTCCTGTATTCAGGCAGTTACCTACCTACCAGACAGAGGCAACACATCACTACTCTCCCTGTGTTCCTCGTGGCATCACTCCGCTGTACTTACCTACATTCCCGCCGTAATAAACTTGTGTGTGAACTCTGTGTTAGGTAGGTAAGGGACAAGGGAGGGGTGCGCAGACCTCTTCCACTGCACTGCCCACAAACTCGTCTCTGCACATCTGAATCATTGTACATCATCATACAGCCTAGATGCATACGTGGTAGGGACCGCATTTTGAACTTGGTAATTTTACTCACCCCAGTTTGAATGTCGTAGCATTGGATTTTCGATCTCGTATATTGAAAATAGACCCTAATTTACTCAGCTCGTATCATTGATTTCTCGTATACCAAATGCTCGTATAACGGGACCTCCCTGTAAATGGGTATATTCAGTTACTTTTCGTAATTAAATGGCTCGGCAACACACAATTTTTTATGGCAAAGGAAAGATCTGGGGGTGAAGGGATTAATATTGGGACTTACAACAGATGGTTCCTCTCAAATTCAGCAACCTATGTTTACCTTCATAGCATTTACTTTCTGATTCCTGATTTTCTGATTTTTCTGAATATAAGTGTGAGTGTGTTTTATCCATCCATGCGCCAAGTTGTTAATTTGTTATCTACATCCATGACTGGTGATATACTCAAACTTAAAGAACACAAATAAACTCAAAACCTCAAAAAAGAAAATTAATAATTGACTTCCTGTGAATTAACGAAAATCAGTCTTCATATTAAGATGAATCATAGTCCATCACACAGAGGTTCAAATATAGAAACAACTGCTGGTACTAAAACTCACACACCATAGATCTTTGTTTATTTTTGTGTTTTTTATATGCCCCTACTATGATAATGCTGAGATGACATTATTCCTTGACATTATATTCATTTTTAACCATTGACCACTTTTACCATTATCCTTACATTATATTCATCTTTAACCATTGACCACTTTTACCATTATTCCTTGACATTATATTCATCTTTAACCATTGACCACTTTGACTATTATTCCTTCACATTATATTCATCTTTAACCATTGACCACTTTTACCATTATTCCTTGACATTATATTCATCTTTAACCATTGACCACTTTTACTATTATACATTCACATTATATTCCATCCACTTTACTTTCCCTTGACATCAACATGCTTTCCATTGACCACTTCAACACAATTATTGCCATCTTTGAACCACCACGGTCCTTTTCTCCTCCTTACCTCCACTGGTCCATTACTTCCATATTCTCACTGTTCCCTTAGGTAATGCTCCACGCCGACATACAAAGTTTGGATTCTGGAGCCCACTCCTGCCTCCTCACTCCATGTCCTCCTGTTCCTGTCAGTAGATTGGGCAACAACTTAGTTTACCAGGGCTTCAAACCCTGACAGTAATAGGTTAAATGTAACAGTGGTAGACAAAATAACAACAAATAGTGGGAGAAACTGGTTCACAAAAAGGGTAGTAAATGATTGGAATGGACTCAGTAGTCAGTAGTTAGTGTGGAGTTAATAGGGAGCTTTAAAAGGAGGCTAGACAATTTCATGGATGGGGATGAAAGGTGGATGTAGGTAGTATTAAGGGGAGAGTCCGCCGTGAATTTTAAATTGCATCTACGGTCATGAATAATTTATCAGTTGTGTATATTAGTACCCTTGTTATCACATGAACATTTCAAGCTGATCAGATGAAAGGAAAAATTTGAAAAAATTAAAGAACCTATTTTTGTCGGTTTTTGATGAAATTTTGAATTGCATCTCCTCAGCCATTTTTTTACCAATTTCATTGTGACATGAGCATATGATAATTCATTGTTATTCTAACAATTTGTTATGAGAATATTTTGAAAATTGTTTTCGAATTAAAAAAAAAAAAATTGTTACAAAAAAAAAAAAATGAAAATTTTAAGGATAATTTTCCCATATATCAAAACTAAGACTTAAAAACAAAAATGTAATCAGAACAGATTTTTCTACGATATTTGATCTCTGCACCTAGTCCCCCCTTATAAGGGTATTAATTAATCGCTCAAAGGCGAGGGTGTCAGGGCGTGCCACGCCCCTCATTGTTGCAAGGTTCAATAAAAATTCACCAGGTGCCTAGCTTTCGGTTGGAATTCCTTTGTCTGTCTTCCTCTTCTTGTTTATTGTCTTCTTCGTTGTAATTCTTCTTTTCTCTTTTCTAGGCCTTTTTGGATGTAGGTATACATTTGTTCCAAAAATTTTTGTAAACAGGTTGCACTTTTCATATCCAAAATTGTTATTTGGGTAACAAACTTCCCCCTGAAGATTGCTGTTTTTTTTTTTTTATATAGGCTTAGTTTTGATATATGGGAAAATTATCAAAAAAAAAAAAAAAAATTTTTTTTTTTTTTTTACAAGTTTTGAAAGTTTAAATGCCCCTCGCTATGGGCATTTAAAAAAATGTCCGACGGAAAAAAATTCCACCATTCGAAAGCCAAAGGATAGAGTGTTGCATATAACTCAAATTCGCATATTAAAAAATTATTTTCATATTGTCACCCTTAAGTAACCCTCTCCCCTTAAGTAACAAGAACTACCACGTGTAGGTCTCGCGGCCTCTTGTAGCTTCTTTATTTTCTTAGGCTCTTATGTTCTTCCTATATTCTATGTGTCATCTCGCTCTGTTATTTTAAGAGAATGATTGAGTACCTTGGCGTTCATATGACTCATTGTTGATATTCAGTGTATAATCAAACCTATGAATGACGTATAAAGGGTACAGGGTGTGATTAACTAGGTATTGGTATAGTCCTATTCCTCCTCTCTCTTTGCACCTCCTTAATTTAAGACTCAATTTATTCATCTTGTGTTTGTTGAGATTCCTGGCGTTGTGTAATGTACTATATACATATACATATATACATATATACACATATATATATATATATATATATATATATATATATATATATATATATATATATATATATATATATATATATATATATATATATATATATATATATATATATATATATATATGTGGAAGAAACAGGGTTGTTTGTGACATTGAGGTACTGATGGTGATGATTCTCCCTATTTTCCATTCATACAAGGCTGAAATTCATAGTCCTTGTTGGTGTAAGCTGGAAAGGCAAAATTATCCCTGTTTTGCCTTGTATCTGGAAAGGCAAAATTATCCCTGTTTTGCCTTGTATCTGGAAAGGCAAAATTATCCCTATATCACCTATCTTTTTCCCCTCAAATTCTCTACAATTTCCCCGTTTCCCCCTCAAATTCTCTACAATTTCCCCATTTCCCCCTCAAATTCTCTACAATTTCCCCATTTCCCCCTCAAATTTTCTACAATTTCCCCCTCAAATTCTCTACAATTTCCCTGTTTCCCCCTCAAATTCTCTACAATTTCCCCGTTTCCCCCTCAAATTCTCTACAATTTCCCCATTTCCCCCTCAAATTCTCTACAATTTCCCCCTCAAATTCTCTACAATTTCCCCGTTTCCCCCTCAAATTCTCTACAATTTCCCCATTTCCCCCCTCAAATTCTCTACAATATCCTCCTCAAATTCTCTACAATTTCCCCGTTTCCCCCTCAAATTCTCTACAATTTCCCCGTTTCCCTCAAATTATCTACAATTTCCCCGTTTTCCCCCAAATTCTCTACAATTTCCCCATTTCCCCTCAATTTCTCTACAATTTCCCCGTTTTCCCCCTCAAATTCTCTACAATTTCCCCATTTCCCCTCAATTTCTCTACAATTTCCCCGTTTTCCCCCCAGGGCCAACGACTCCTTCCTGCTAGCGCTGTACGAGGCAGTCCACCTCAACCGTAACTTCATCACCGCCCTCACCACCGCCACCGACCCCTCCACGCCCCCCTCCCCCGCCAACACCCTGGAGCGAGGCAGCACCCCACCCGCCCCCGACTCCACCGACTCACCCAGCCCGGCGACCCCCGTGGAAATTGAGACTTGCGTTCAGCCCACCAACCTTCTCGTCACCTTCCTGGAGTATTGGTGAGTTGGTCTTCAAGGACAATATGTAAAGTTATACTATCTCCTCTATATCTATCTACCTCTATACGTACTATCCTTGGTCTTTACTTTGTTACTGGAGCTTTACTTTTTTCTTGGTACTTTTAATGCTTTTCTAGTTTTGTGGAAGTATTGAGGGTATTATAGGAAAAGTGTTCAGTTCTGTGACTTTACTTTTATTTGCTTTTAATTGTCTTTAAGTGAAGAGTAAGTGTCAGAGAAGATTGAGATGTATATTGTAAACTGTAATGTTGCCTGAAAAGTTAAACATGCCCAGTTACCTATGCCACACAAATGACAAGATATCTGTCACGTGTGAGATTTGAACCATTTACAGAATATATACATTTACAGAATATATACATTTACAGAATATATACATTTACAGAATATATACATTTACAGAATATATACATTTACAGAATATATAAGGTTAATGAACCATTATATGAACCATTTACAGAATATATAAGGTTAATGAAAGGATTTGTTTTAGATATCTGAAGTTTCATTGTTGTATATTAATGTTTATGTTGTTGTTCAGCTCGATAGTGATGCAGGACACCCAGATTTCTTTATTATTTATATTACTTTATGTTGTTTAAGTATGGTTTATTATTGTTGTATGTTACCTAATTGTTTGTGTTTATGTTGTTCTGCAGTTCCATAGTGATGCAGGACACCAAGACTGAGGAGAGCCTGAGCAACGTGAAGCTGTGTTTCATAATCATCACCTGCATCGCCGAGGACCAGTTCTGCAACCTGCTGCTCCACGACGCCAACCTGGTGTTCACGGTGCCCCTCCACCGCCTGCCCATGAGGCATCGCAAGGTGGTGCCTGAGAGACCGCCCACGCACGACCCCTCGCCTGTGCTGTGCTGGGTGAGGCTTCTGCTTTATTATCTTGGTTAGGATATTCATTGCATACTGTTTTGCTGTTTAGAATAATGGTATTGTTAAGGTAGGCAAGAAGATGAAGAGGTGGCAAGAAAATGTGGATTGAAGGAGCCGAGTACAGTGCTGAGAGTAAGGCGATTGAGGTGGTTTGGGCATGTGAAGAGGAAATAAGTGGTGAGGCATTGGGGAGAGCTGTTAGAGTGGAAATGCCAGGTTGCCGTCCACCGGGCAAGCCAAGGAAGACATGGAGGCAGTGTGTTGAAGAGGATCTGGCAGCGTTGGGCATTGAAGAAGTTGAGGCAATGGATAGAGAGAGTTGGAAGCGTATCATCGGCCATCTAACCTCATAAAATATTATGGGAAAAACTGACGTTAAACAGAAAGAAGAAGAAGAAAGTAATGTTAAGGCAGAAATCCACACCACCTGACACCCTTCAACCTCCCTCCTTGTGGTACAGATGTGATGGTGGAGTTCATGATGTCACACATGATGAAGAAGCTGCCCATTGAGTTGTTCCTTCTCAATGTGGGCATCACCCACCGCCTCCTCTGCTACCAGAAGAGGAACTCGGTGCGGCTGCCCTACAACTGGAAGGACCTCTGGGCGGCCCTCATCGCGCTGGCCAAGTTCCTCGTCACCAATGAAGCGTACCTGGCCAAGAAAATGAACATCTTCCAGCTAGCCAACCAGGTGAGTGTTTGTGTTTTGATGTGTTGTTGTGGTATTAGATGATAAAGTTGTTCTGGTGATCTGTGTGGTATGGTGTGTGGATGGGGTGGCATGGGAAGGCCTGTCACACTGCACCATCTTATACTACAGTATGTAATTATTTTGTTCCTGTTCAAATATTACCAAGACCTAACTAAGTACTAATACTTTTGTTAACAATGAAATAATTGCAGTCACTTAACACTTGTTTTGATTGTTAAACATGATAATTGAAATCATTGTCATTGACCACCGTGGTGTGAGTTGCCATTCATTAGGCGTCTGGATCTGACAGTAAGTTTAATTGTATATACAGTAAAAGTAAACCCTCTCTGAATGAACCCGTATAATTCAAACTTTGGAATTCAACCTGTTTCAGGCCAGTTCAAATTTTTCAATAACTTTCCATAATTTGAGCAAGTTTGAGTTATCCTTAGCCTTACTAGTGGGAGTCCGACCTCTCCCATGCGGTGCGTGCTGCGGCTGCCCAGCGTGATCTGATATTAGATTATCGTATAAATCCGATAGGCGGAGGAAGAAGGCGGGAGGGAGAGGAGGAGGAAGGAGGGGAGAGGGGAAGAAGGAAGGAGGTGGGACAAGGAAGGGAGGAGAGGAGGAGGAGGAGGAGAGGAAATGGGAGGAGGAAAAACTTTTTTTTAAGTATCCATTACTTTGTATACAATCCTTCAGAGTCCTTCACGGGCCTCTTCGCTCCTTCACGCAGCCTACAGGAGTCATAGGAGGGCATTAGAAGTCCCACAGTATTGCTATAGTATTCCTAGGTTTTTATAAGTACTTTGCAATCGCATTTGTGGCTCAAATAGGGATTAATAATATACTACTAATACTAAAAATACTAATACTGATCATTGTATTGAATTAATGATTAATCTAGCAATTCCTATCATATTTTTATGTCTTGTAGTAAGTTTTGTCTAATTTGTGTTTTTAAGGAATATCTAGAAGTATCATGTCATTGTGAATTGGCTGAAATAGGGACTTCTAATCATTGTAACTGAAAACTGACTCCAGATTCGTGTTCAGCATGCCCGAAAACTGCTAGGAACTAATTTTCAAGCAAATCTATTTTAATAAAAATATTGCAAATTTTGCAAGGGGTAGCTATGCCTTGAATTTTTTTTAAATCACGTTTTTTTTCAATAACTAAAAAACTATGGCAGATACGTGCACATGAATAGAGAAGCAAATATGAAGTAGATCAAGACTAATTCGGCTAATTCGACCCAGGTCGTCAATTAGTTTGAATTAGAGAGGGTTTACTGTCAATTGTTTGTTTGTCTTTGCAGGTCATGAATATCTTCAACTTGTTCATCACCTACGGAGACACCTTCCTGTCCACACCCTCCAGCTACGACGAACTGTATTATGAAATCATGCGTATGCACCAGGTACAGTATCTGCCAAGGACTGAAGTCAAGGATTTGTTAATATTCATCTGTGCAGTGGCAGTGTTGTAATGGATGAGGTTGAATTGAGGTGCAGGCAGAGCTGGGCAGTATCTAAATACAATTGTATTTAAATACAATTGTGTATTTAGAAATGTATTTATAAATACATTGGTTGTCATGTATTTAAATACATTGTATTTAAATACATTTTATATATAAGTTTAAATACTTTTTTATCAGTTAATTTGGCCATAAACTCGCCCAACTATCTGGCAACCCCGATGTTACAGTGAACCAGGGTTTCCACTTTCAAGGAAATGTCCTGATTTCAAGGAAATTTAGGCCTGAGAAGGAAATTTGTAAGGAAACCCAAAATCTAAGGAAATCATTACGAATCATTGCAAAATCTAAGGATACATTGCGTATGGTGTATCTATTACCAGTGTTTTTTCTATGAATGTTGGTAGAAAAAACCCTGGTAATAGATACACCATACACAATGTATCGCTGAAAAGATCAGAAGGTGAAAAAGATCTTGGAGTGAGGGTGAGCCCAGACCTCCGACCTAGGAAAATGTATTAAAGCTAGAAATAGAGCTAATAGTGTGTTAGGATTCATTACCAGAAGTGTTAAAAGTAGAAGTGCGGAAGTTATTCTAAAGCTTTATCTGGCTCTCACCTAGACTATGCAGTTCAGTTTGGGTCTCCATATTACAGGATGGATATCCTTGTTAGGATAGCCTTGTTAGAAACAGTGCAGAGAAGGATGACCAAAATGATACAAGGGATGCGTAACTTTAGGTATGAGGGGAGATTTGAGCTATTAAAGTTACACTCACTCGAGAGACGCAGAGTAAGGGGCAATCTGATAGAAGTTTTTAAGTGGATAAAGGGATTTAATAAAGGAGAGGTAGGAAAAGTTATTACGGCTTTTAACCAGGGTAGAACAAGAAGTAACGGATTCAAGCTGGAAAAGCGTAGATTTAGAAAGGAAATAGGGAAAAACTGGTTCATAAATAGGGTGGTGAATGAATGGAATGGACTCAGTAGACAGGTAGTTAGTGCTGAGTCATTGGGGAGCTTTAAAGAGAGGCTGGATAGGTTCATGGATGGGGATGAAAGGTGGATGTAAGTAGTGTTAGGTAAGAGGAATTCCACATGTAGGCCCCACGGCCTCTTGTAGCTTCCTTATTTTCTTGTGCTCTTATGTTCTTATGTCAAATTCTAAGGAAATTCATTTTTTTCGGACATGTTAAAATTTGGGTGCTACTATAGCGTGCGGTCTACCGGGACATTTGCACTATAGCGTGCGGTCTACTGGGACAGTTGCACTATAGCGTGCGGTCTACCGGGACATTTGCACTATAGCGTGCGGTCTACCGGGACAGTTGCACTATAGCGTGCGGTCTACCGGGACAGTTGCACTATAGTGTGCGGTCTACCGGGACAGTTGCACTATAGCGTGCGGTCTACCGGGACAGTTGCACTATAGCGTGCGGTCTACCGGGACATTTGCACTATAGCGTGCGGTCTACCGGGACAGTTGCACTATAGCGTGCGGTCTACCGGGACAGTTGCACTATAGCGTGCGGTCTACCGGGACATTTTTCACTATAGCGTGCGGTCTACCGGGACAGTTGCACTATAGCGTGCGGTCTACCGGGACATTTGCACTATAGCGTGCGGTCTACCGGGACATTTGCACTATAGCGTGCGGTCTACTGGGACTTTGCACTATAGCGTGCGGTCTACCGGGACATTTACACTATAGCGTGCGGTCTACCGGAACATTTGCACTATAGCGTGCGGTCTACCGGGACATTTGCACTATAGCGTGCGGTCTACCGGGACATTTACACTATAGCGTGTGGTCTACCGGGACATTTGCACTATAGCGTGCGGTCTACCGGGACATTTGCACTATAGCGTGCGGTCTACCGGGACATTTACACTATAGCGTGCGGTCTACCGGGACATTTACACTGGCGTACGGTCTACCGGGACATTTACACTATAGCGTGCGGTCTACTGGGACATTTACACTATAGCGTGCAGTCTACCGGGACATTTACACTATAGCGTGCAGTCTACCGGGACATTTACACTAGCTTGCGGTCTACCGGGACATTTACACTATAGCGTGCAGTCTACCGGGACATTTGCACTATAGCGTGCGGTCTACTGGGACATTTGCACTATAGCGTGCAGTCTACCGGGACATTTACACTATAGCGTGCGGTCTACCGGGACATTTACAGTATAGCGTGCGGTCTACCGGAACGTTTACACTATAGCGTGCGGTCTACCGGGACATTTGCACTATAGCGTGCGGTTCTACCGGGACATTTACACTATAGCGTGCGGTCTACCGGGACATTTGCACTATAGTGTGCGGTCTACCGGGGCATTTACACTATAGCGTGCGGTCTACCGGAACGTTTTACACTATAGCGTGCGGTCTACCACGGACATTACACTATAGCGTGCGTCTACCGGGACATTTGCACTATAGCGTGCGGTCTACTGGGACATTTACACTATAGCGTGCGGTCTACCGGGACATTTACACAAGCGTGCGGTCTACCGGGACATTTACACTATAGCGTGCGGTTCTACCGGGACATTTGCACTATAGCGTGCGGTTTTTCGGGACATTTGCACTATAGCGTGCGGTCTAACGGAACATTTGCACTACAGGGTGCGGTCTACCGGAACATTTGCACTATAGCGTGCGGTCTACCGGACATTTACACTATAGCGTGCGGTCTACCGGGACATTTACACTATAGCGTGCGGTCTACCGGAACATTTGCACTATAGCGTGCGGTCTACCGGAACATTTACACTATAGCTTGCGGTCTACCGGAACATTTACACTATAGCGTGCGGTCTACCGGAACATTTGCACTATAGCGTGCGGTTTTACCGGACATTTGCACTATAGCGTGCGGTCTACCGGAACATTTGCACTATAGCGTGGGGTCTACCGGAACATTTGCACTATAGCGTGCGGTCTACCGGAACATTTGCACTATAGCGTGCGGTCTACCGGAACATTTGCACTATAGCGTGCGGTCTACCGGAAACATTTGCACTATAGCGTGCGGTCTACCGGAACATTTACACTATAGCGTGCGGTCTACCGGAACATTTGCACTATAGCGTGCGGTCTACCGAACATTTGCACTATAGCGTGCGGTCCTACCGGAACATTTGCACTATAGCGTGCGGTCTACCGGAACATTTGCACTATAGCGTGCGGTCTACCGGGACATTTGCACTATAGCGTGCGGTCTACCGGGACATTTGCACTATAGCGTGCGGTCTACCGGGACATTTGCACTATAGCGTGCGGTCTACATTTCTTACTTACTCTCTACTTATACTCTACACTCCTACACTTCAGGCTGCAACTTACTATTGCTATATGATAGTGTCTATTATACAGTAGAGTATTATAGAAAAAACAAAAAATACAAACAAAAGAAAGTTATATTTTTTCTTGCCTAACACTACCACATCGATGGCAAGGCTCTGCTTTTTGTGGTGCGTCGTCCAGAAGATTGCTTTCACATATAAAGGTAACTGCTATTAATAGACTGATGTTCTCGGCTTGAATTTTAGGAGGATACCGAGACATTACTTCGTTGATCCCCATGGTATACAAGGTTGAGTAGAGTCCCGGTACTAAGGTCAGGTCAGATCAGGTACGTGTGCACATTACAGCTATGCGGTAGTCATGTCAGGTCAGATCAGGTGGTATCTTGGCAGACCGCACATTGGGGTACCGTAGACTGCAGACCCCGATGTAGACCGCACGCTATAGTAGCACCAAAATTTGTGTGTATTTAAAATGTATTTACAAATGTATTTAAATACAATTGATGTATTTAGTGTTTAGTATTTAAATACATTCGTAAAATGTATTTATTATTTAAATACATTTCTCCCATGTATTTAGTATTTAGTATTTAAATACATTCAATGTATTTAGTGCCCAGCTCTGGGTGCAAGGTTGTGGGAAAGCTGTGCAGAGCTACTCAGTTAAGGTATTTGAGAGAGAAGGCAAGCAAGTAAGTGCACCCCTCCTAGAGTTGGTGTCCTAGCCCATCCCCACCTTCACATATGTGATGCCTTGCAAATTGAAACTAACGGGGAGGAGCACACCAACCCTCTCTAGTTTTTGGTTGCTAGCTTATATATCCTTGACTGGCAGGAACACTACTCCTTGGGTAACTAGAGGGAAATGGTGGCTTCTCTCTGTCACAGATAAAAATAATGTCGAATAAATATAATTCACTTGCTAGCATGAAAATATTAGTGGATTAAACTCTTGTTGATATACAATTGTGCCAGACTCCTGATCCAGCCTGCCACTGTTTCAGGTGTTTGAGAACATGTACCTGATGAGCCTCAGGTACTCACGGACCGACGGCGACTACAAGGAGAGCGCACAGAGGCTCACCAACTCCCTGGGCAACACTAGGTGAGACAAGATTCCTTATCGCCAACTGTAAAGTATTAACCCCTTGAGACCCAGAACGTAATTTCCATTGTAATTTGGGTTCCATTATACGATTTTTAGTGAATATAAGCATTATTTTATAGATATGACCTGTTTAGTATTCTTGTCTACTAGCTAATTTGGTATATTTAGTTTCTTTTCATAATTTTATGGCTAACAACAGACAATTTTACATAGCAAAGGAAAGATCTGGACGTGAAAGGGTTAATGTTATACAAGAATACAGTAAACCCTCACTTTAATGAACCAATGGGGGAAGGGACTCACGTTATATCCAAGAGATCCGAACTTTTTGCATAGTATAACAAACTTTGTTAGTTATATGAGGTCAAAGTTCGCTATTTCCGACTATTTCCATGTATAATTAACCTTATTTGTTACATTAGATGAAAGTTTGTATAGTTACGTACATGCAGCCACCACAAATACTAGACGCATACAGGGGAGAGGCCTTTCGTTCTCCTCACCAAAGTGTTCCCTCCAAAAGTGTTCCTGGTGTTTAAAGTATACCAGACCTGTAGAGGAATAAATCATACCTTGAGTACACACATAGTCCAGTTTTCATTTAGTTATATAGGTGTGAAGTGTCTAGGAGGAGGAGATGCCTTCCGTCTCCTCACCTTGAAGTGTTCCCCCCAGGTCCATCATCAACCACTTCACGCCCAAGCTGGAGCGCTGGAGTCAGGAGCACAGCATCTCCACACTCACCGAGGAACAGGTCAGTCGGCTCACCGCCAACACCTGAACAACAAAGGGAAATAAGAAAACTAACAAAATACGGATTAATTCAGAAATGTTTTAATAGATCAGATACATCATTTTCTTTCATGAGTAAATTGTAGAACACTAAACACTCATTATATTTTGAGATGAGGTGTATTAAGGCATCTTGAATTGAATTATAATTTTTTTAGTGCTCATTAACCACATAATTTAAGGTTTTAACAATTAAGCAGACTTGAAAATCAATTGTAGCATCTGGTCAGTCTTCTAATTATGTAAGAAGATTAATACAAACAAATGAATAAAGAGCTTCATCTCCCACGGAAGCAAAAGGCCATCCCACTTGTCAGGGAGAAGGCTGGCTGTTTACAAAAGTCTTAGCTCCACCCTGGGCCTCCTCACCAGTGTTTGCCGACCCTAACCCCTGCAGTTTTAAGTGTCTTGTTCTAAATAGATAGTTATAGTCATCAACGTCAGTGAAAACGACTCTATTTCGTTTATAAGCATGAAAATATATCTTGTGAAAAGCCTACATGATAGAAGAAATCATATCAACATGTGTCTTCATGGCAAGAAAGTTTTGGCTTCATAACAAAGACATGACTATTGCCACCCCTGCAGGTCCTGGAGGTGGTGAGGAACAACTACGACAGCCTCACCCTCAAGCTGCATGACAGCCTCGACCAGTACGAGAAGTATGCCGAGAAGCCACAACACGCCAACTTCTTTGCAAACATGGTAAGTGAACCTGCAATGAACCACTTAATGAATATCTTAGTGTGTTCATCCTCCTTCATGATAATTTCAACATCTTTCACTTCTACACTTGATACAGGGATCTCTCACAGTAGTCTTGATTCACTGTTCTCTTAACCCCTTCACACCCAGATCTTTCCTTTGCTATATAAAATCATCTGTCGTTAGCCATAAAATTACGAAAAGTGACTGAATATACCAAATTAACTAGTGGACAAGGATACTAAACAGTCTTCTTAATTGCTGATATCACAAATCATCTATGTAGCCAAAATTACATGAAATACGTTACTGAATAACCATATTACTATACACAGATAAAACAGAGTCACATCCTACAAATTAATTGCTGAATATTCAACTTAGATCCAATTACCCACTTAACAAGAACAATACCACGAAGCCTCAAGAGGTTAATTATACCACGTTCATGTTAACAAAAACATAGGAAATATTGTTGCACATTAGCTACATTCACTTTTCGAAACTTAACTTAGGACTCAGACTACATAACTCCACAACACCACACCACCCGCAAAACACTGCAAAGAATGGAATTTATAGCCAAGATCTTTGTTAGGCATATAAAATATTGTTGTTAGCCTTAATCACTCGTAACATTATCAAATTAGTTAGGGACCAGAAGATACTCACAACATCCATACATGTGAAACATGCTAGAAGGTACTCAAAATCATTAATGTTCAATATAAAAATAGTCTGGGTTGTTAGATCAAAAATAGAATAAAAAATTCAGCAATAGTTCTGGACAAAGTTACTAACTATACTATAAACCTCCCTTATACACTACAAACTACTAATAGCTGTACTAAATACAATGACACTTACCTTCTTCTCAGGCCTTAACTATAAAAACGTATATATAAAAATCGCACCGTTAAAATATCAGCAAAGCACTATCCAGTCATCAATTTCTTGATACTACTACTATAACCCTACCTTATACCTACTACTATAACCCTACCTTATACCCCTTATACCTACTACTATAACCCTACCTTATACCTACTACTATAACCCTACCTTATACCTACTACTATAACCCTACCCTATACTACTACTTCTACAAATACTAATACTAATACAACCTCCTCCTCCTCCTCCTCCTCCTCCTTTTCACAATAGTAACGCTGATAGCCAGCTGTAGGACCAGTTAATAGAAATGAGTAATGAGTCCGATTGCATCCTATTTGGTGACTTCAAGCTAGCCATTCCTTCCTGGGGAAATCCGCTAAACTCTCATTCAGATCACGACTTCTACAGCGATTTATTAGAAAGTTCGTTAACTCGGCATGTTCACAAACCCACGAGAGGTGACAACATATTGGATCTTGTTTTTTCGACAAATGCCGATTCAGTAAATAATGTGAATATTGGCCCTGAATTTGGCACTAGCGATCATAGAATTGTGTCCTTTGATATAAATCTCAAAGTGTACAGAGAAAGTGTTAGCAACGAACAAATTTTCCTGTATAAACAAGGTAACTTTGAAAGACTTAGGACAATTTTGTCAGAAACAGATTGGAGCGTGCTATCAAATCAATCGAATATAGACGAATCATGGGGGATATTTAACACTATCTTGAACAATGCTGTAAAGTCTTGTGTTCCGTCGGTAAAAGACGTCCATGTAAAAATAAAAATAAACCCAAGTGGTGGAACAGACAAATCGAATCTGGGCTTTTACAGAAAAAACGGGCCTACCGTAAATACTTGTCATCTCAAAATGAAAATGATAAAATAGAGTTCGAAAGACTACGGCGCGATACGAAAAAGTTGATAAAGAAAAGTAAGAAAGATCTTGAATTATATATTGCAAGTATCAGTAAATCAAACCCCAAAGAATTTTTCAGTTACGTGCGCAAGAAGAAAGTTATCACAGTGAACATAGGTCCACTTGCACTTGTAAACGGTAATCTTACTAATAATGAAATCAAGATGGCTGAAGTATTAAATTACTTTGCTTCTGTTTTTACAGTTGAAGATAGAAATGGACTGGCAGAAGTGGGCTGCGATCAAAGTAACGTAATTCCGTTGATCAATTGCGAATTCTTTGAGGACACAATAATAAAAGCAATAGATAAATTTAAAGTTAACAAATCACCCGGGCCAGACTGTATTGCACCGCGAGTTTTAAAGGAAGCGAAACACCAGATTTGCAAACCTCTCTCAATACTTTTTAACAAATCCCTAAATTCCGGTAAAGTCCCTAGCGATTGGAAACTTGTAAATGTTACTCCAATACAGAAAAAAGGTGATTTGACACAACTGAACAACTACAGACCGATCAGCCTCACATCCGTAGTCTGTAAATTAATGGAAACAGTAATACGAGACAATGTGGTAAAATTCTTAGAAGAAAATAATCTGATCAAAAACTCCCAACACGGCTTTCGTAATAAACGTTCTTGCCTCACAAATCTGCTAGACTTTTTTAATGAAGTATACAGCACGTTCGATGAGACGAAAGCAGTAGATGTGATTTATCTTGACTTCCAAAAAGCGTTTGACAAAGTCCCCCATAAGCGTTTTCTTAAGAAATTAAAGTCGCACGGCATAACTGGAAATATCTGAAATTGGCTTGAAGACTGGCTTTCTGAGAGAAAGCAGCACGTAGTAATTAATGGAAAAGCATCTAGCTGGCAAGATGTTTTAAGTGGCGTACCTCAGGGATCTGTACTAGGTCCTGTACTTTTATTAATCTGTGTAAACGATATTGACGAGGGCCTCACCTGTAAGATATCAAAGTTTGCAGACGATGCTGAAATAACGAATAAAGTAATCACAACTGCCGATAAGATGCAATTGCAATCTGACCTTGATCGCTTAGTTAGTTGGGCAAAGAAGTGGCAGATGAAATTTAATACCTATAAGTGTAAGGTTTTTCATATAGGAAGTAATAACGATCAAATTAACTACTCAATAGACGGACATGAACTTTCCAATGTTACCGAAGAAAAAGACTTGGGGGTTATTATAAGCAACGACCTCAAGCCCCGTAAACATTGTTCAGAAGTTGTTAAGAGGGCTAACAAATTAACTGGTTTCATAGGAAGAACTTTCGAATATAAGTCTGAAAAAGTCATTCTTACACTTTTCAATGCGATCGTACGTCCTCATCTTGAATATTGCGTTCAGTTCTGGTCAGCCTACTATAGAAAAGATATAATCAAACTGGAGAGAGTACAAAGAAAAGTTACAAAAATGATTCCGCGCTTGCGAAACAAGTCATACGAAGAGCGATTGAAGGAACTTAACTTGTTCAGTTTGTCAAAACGTAGATTGCGAGGAGACTTAATAGAATTGTTTAAATGTTCCATGGCTTCGATAATGTTAACATAAACGACTATTTGAATATTGATTGGACAAGCACTACTCGTAGTAATGGATACAAGATCATTGGTAAGCGATTTCGATCACATGAAGCGAAGCACTTTTTCTTTAATAGAGTTGTCAATATATGGAACTCTCTTCCAGCACAAGTAGTCAATAGTAACACGGTTGAAGCGTTTAAGAACAAACTAGATAAATACTTAGCATCAACTGCCCAACTCGATTACTTCGGCCCTACGTAAACTTTTTTTTTGTAGCGTTAGCTTTAGTTTAGAGTCTGTCTCTCCTTAATCTTTTCTATAAAATTCCATGGCAGTATTTTCTATACTGCATTATGATTTTTCTCACTTTTTTTTTCCTGCCGGCCTCGGCCGGAGGGAGAGGTGGGTGGGGAGGAGCCTTCAACTTTACTATTCTTTTACCTCTAACACGTAGAAACTATAGTGGTAGAAAGTAGTTACACAGACAGCCTCGTTTGGCCCAGTAGGGCTGTTGCTGTCTGTTCTTCCTTTGTATTCCTCCTCCTCCTCCTCCTCCTCCTCCTCCTCCTCCTCCTCCTCCTCCTCCTCCTCTTAAATCCGAGTCCACCACAGAGACAAACAATCCACATGTCATTCTGGTTCCTCCTCTTCGCCCCCCTCCCCTCCCTCCCCTTCCCCCCTCCTTTCCCTCCACATCTCAAGGACAGCAAATACTCACCCAGCCCATTCTCTTTCTTTTCAGGTGAGAAGCATCCTGAGTGACACGCGGCAGAGCATAGACTTCGGCGCCTTTGAGAACCTTTCCATCCTGCAGGAGCTGAGTAGTTCCACGTGAGGCAGGGACGTAGGGAAGTCTGTTGTGTCTTACTGGGAAGGCAAGAGTGAGAGTAAGGGTAGGTAAGGGCGAGGGTTAGGATGAAGGACAAGGGTAGAGGGCAAGGATAAGGGCAAGAGTAAGGGTAGAGGGCAAGGATAAGGGTAGAGGGTAAGGATAAGGGCAAGAGTAAGGGTAGAGGGTAAGGATAAGGGCAAGAGTAAGAGTAAGGGCAAGGATGGAGGGCAAGAGTAAGGGTATAGGGCAATGGTAAGGGTAGAGGGCAAGAGTAAGGGTTGAGGGCAAGGGCAAGAGTAAGGGTAGAGGGTAAGGATAAAGGCAGAGGGCAAGAGTAAGGGTAGAGGGCAAGAGTAAGGGTAGAGGGTAAGGATAAAGGGGCAGAGGGCAAGAGTAAGGGTAGAGGGCAAGAGTAAGGGTAGAGGGCAAGAGTAAGGGTAGGGGGCCCAGAGTAAGGGTAGAGGGCCAGAGTAAGGGTAGAGGGCCAGAGTAAGGGTAGAGAGGTAAGGTAAAGGTAGAGGGCAAGAGTAAGGGTAGAGGGCAAGAGTAAGGGTAGAGGGCCAGAGTCAGGGTAGAGGGCAAGAGTAAGGGTAGAGGGCCAGAGTAAGGGTAGAGGGTAAGATAAGGTAGAGGGCCAGAGTAAGGGTAGAGGGCAAGAGTAAGGGTAGAGGGCCAGAGTAAGGGTAGAGGGCAAGAGTAAGGGTAGAGGGCCAGAGTAAGGTAGAGGGCAAGAGTAAGGGTAGAGGGCAAGAGTAAGGTAGAGGGCAAGAGTAAGGGTAGAGGGCAAGAGTAAGGGTAGAGGGCCAGAGTAAGGGTAGAGGGCCCAGAGTAAGGGTATAGGGCCAGAGTAAGGGTAGAGGGCCAGAGTAAGGGTAGAGGGCAAGAGTAAGGGTAGAGGGCAAGAGTAAGGAAGGGTAGAGGGCAAGAGTAAGGGTAGAGGGCAAGAGTAAGGGTAGAGGGCAAGAGTAAGGGTAGAGGGCAAGAGTAAGGGTAGAGGGCAAGAGTAAGGGTAGAGGGCAAGAGTAAGGGTAGAGGGCAAGAGTAAGGGTAGAGGGCAAGAGTAAGGGTAGAGGGCAAGAGTAAGGGTAGAGGGCAAGAGTAAGGGTAGAGGGCAAGAGTAAGGGTAGAGGGCAAGAGTAAGGGTAGAGGGCAAGAGTAAGGGTAGAGGGCAACGATAAAGGCAGAGGGCCAGGATAAGGGCCGGTGCAGGAAGTCGCTACCCTGGTGAAGGGAGACATGAGTGCATTGTGTATCGTGGAGCAACTCGGAGGTCTCGTCTGTGCAGGTGGGAGTGGCTCAGATCGGCCGGTGTGGCTTGGTTACTACCACTCTGGTGTGGCGGCTGGTGTAAAGTATATTTTCTCATTCGCTGTAAATGCGACTCGTGTCTCTACTTTCATGCTCTGGTAACTTATATCTAGGTGAACTGTGCTTTCATACTAAATTTGTACTGGATTTACCGTCTATATAGTTAAGCCAGATTCAAATTTATGAAGTAGATGATCAATATATAATACTGTGTGTGTGTGTGTGTGCGTGCGTGCGTGCGTGCGTGCGTGCGTGCGTGGTCACAGTTGTCAACACACTTACCTTACAAATGAGTGGACACAAATCAGTCCTTAGTTTGACCGGCGACTGGTGGGCAGTTTTCGTAAGCTCGTGTGTCGCGGGTCAAATAGCAGCAAGTAAGTACCTGGATGTGAATATGGCTCTGAAATACTAGGGAAGAACCAGACTTTTAGCACACAGATATAAGACACTTCTACATCAAATCCACCACCTTAACCCCTTCACGCCCAGATCTTTCCATTAATATATAAAATTGTCTGTTGTTAGCCATCAAATTACGAAAAGTTGCATAAATATAACAAATTAGCCAGTGGACAAAGATACTAAACAGGTCATATCTATAACACATTGCTTACATTCACTAAAAATCGTCTAATGGTACCCAAATTACAATGGAAATTACGCTCTGGGCCTCAAGGCGTTAACCATGCAGAAGCTCCCTAATACCTTCCTAGTATACCTAATGGAACACAGGAAGGACTGTGGGTGTCTCTTGCCTAATAGAGATGTTCTGTCCTTCATCAAACTACATGTACAGGATACAAGTGGGTTGTGTGTGTGTGTGTGTGTGTGTGTGTGTGTGTGTGTGTGTGTGTGTGTGTGCGTGCGTGCGTGCGTGCGTGCGTGCGTGCGTGCGTGCCAGCGAGCGAGAGATGGGCATTTATACTAAGTCTTTCGGACCGATCATTAGCTAGAGCAGTGAACACTAATTATCAGTTCTCATCTTTGGTAGTTGTCTGGCAAATTGTGATAAATGAAGTGACATTTAGTGGGTCTTGTAAGTGAGAGTTCAGATGGTGTGTGTGTGTGTGTGTGTGTGTGTGTGTGTGTGTGTGTGTGTGTGTGTTTGTGTGTGTGTGTGTGTGTGTGTGTGTCCACTGTTTTAATGTAGCTGTGAGTGGGTTGAGGGAAGGTTTGCATGAAGAAAGTAAGCGATGATTATTCTTGCCTCCTGCACTTTAGATTGCTGCTAATTATCCATGTCATCCTCATATACATTGTAACTAGTGTGTTCATTAATTGCTTGTCATATCATTATCACTCATTAGAACATATATGTGTCACTTATCATCACAAATTCACCATCTCTCACCATACGTACACTATCATTGCTAGTCCCATAGTCACCACGCTTTTCTCACCACCACCATCATCACTCCTCTATAGAATCTGAATGGTATGTGGGGAACACTATCACGGTAGGAAGATGCCACAGAAAAATTGCCTCATATCCATTAAAATTCCTTAAATGCTTTTTCTCACATTTCATTATTATCATGGTACAGTATGCATATAATTTCTAGGTGTTAAGTCTCCTTGCTACTGTCATTGAATTTTATTTTGATTTATTTTGTTCGCTGTGTTATGCTAGACTAAATGGTAGTTATGTTGTTAAATTATTTTATTATTATTATTATAACTGCTGTATCCGTTTTATGCCACCTTACATGTCTGGGAGAATGCCTTATATATATATGAAAGAAAACATTATTACTGTAAGCATCTATTAGGGCCTGTTTCTTGGTATGGGGACCTGATGACTACAGGGTTATTATAGGATGTGGTTTTTATATCTTGGCAGTCAAATTTCAGATGATGAGACAGTTTCAATGAGCAATATACCATGACTTATGTGAGTATATACCATGACTGTTATGTGAGTATATACCATGACTGTTATGTGAGTATATACCATGACTGTTATGTGAGTATATACCATGACTTATGTGAGTATATACCATGACTTATGTGAGTATATCCATGGACTTATGTGAGATATACCAGACTTATGGAGTATATAACTGACTTATTGATGTAAATATACCATGACTTATGTGAGTATATACCATGACTTATGTGAGTATATACCATGACTTATGTGAGTATATACCATGACTTATGTGAGTATATACCATGACTTATGTGAGTATATACCATGACTTATGTGAGTATATACCATGACTTATGTGAGTAGCAGAGTAAGCAGAAAGAAAGAAAAAAATGGAAAAGAAAGGAATACTAGATGACAGAAATTTCAATGAGTCATACATTATACAATATACCATGACTGTTATGTGAGTAGCAGAGTAAGCAGGCCTTTCAAAGCTTCACCGATGACTAGCGAAGCGGCATCATTGACCAGCAGTTATAGCAGTGTCAGTGTGTTCATAACTATTCTCTGCTGGTTGCGTCTCCTCCATCTTTGAGGAAGCTATCAGTCTATCACCTGAACATATTACTAACATTTAGTAGACACCCTTAGTATTATCTTAACTGTTTACATTTTCTCCTGATATCTATTCACCAGACGTCATGTGTAAAAAAATGCTGTTTCAATTTTATTTCTATTTTTTGGGTAAATATATTACTATTTATGTGCCGCCAACTCACCTCGGCAGAAGTGACCTTTGTTATTTGCTTTTGTATTCCTGTCTAAGGCAAGAGAACAATTAGGTACCTTACGTTATTTATTGATATATATTTATAATTGAGTATTTCAGGACAAGATATTAGTAGTGAGTGTACATACGTATTACAGGCGTCTTGTTTCATACCTCGTTCTCTTGTTTTTGTATTTATATTTTATTTATTTCTATGCTTCACCTTAGGCCGGCGTGAGAGGCGGGTTGGCTGGCTTACTTTGTGTACATCAAACTCAATAAACAAATGAATCAAATAACACATTTAAGTAACTTTTGATTAGTTCATTAAAAGATCGATTTGAATAAGTGATCATTGTTAACGAGCTGATTGTCATTACGGGAAAGGTCAACTGCTTGGAGGTAGGCTACTTGTTGACTGACTTTGTTCATTATAATACTGAGAAATTATAGGATCTTGATTTGTATATAATGGTCTATGTTGCCTGACACTAGAAAACTATTTAATTCATTATAGGAATCATGATTTATATGACGTGGGTGAGTGTGTTTCAGTGAAGTGTGTGAAGCTTCTTAATTCGCTGGTTCGTAATGATTTAACTGAGATTATAATACTAAGAAATTATAGGATCGTCGATTTTTATACAATGGTTAATGCTGCCTGCCATTAGAGAACTTTAATTTGTTATAGCAATCATGATTTGTATGACGGAGGGGAGTGTGTTTCGGTGGAGTTCTTAATTAACTGGTTCGTAATTATTTAACTGAGATCCAGATAACTATAAATACTTGGACGTACATAATCTATAGTAAAATAAAAACTAAACACGATAGCACTGTACTACGATCTCTACAAATCTGGCAAAGCAGTATAGGCGATAAGTTGAAAAGAAAGGAATGATGATGATGAAAGGTGATCAAATTACCTGTGAATCGCCACTTACTTGAGACAGGCCAGCAAGGGGGAGGGGTGGGGGTGTAGGGGGTGTTAAAGGTGGTGGTAGGGGTGTAGGAGGTGGTGGTAGGGGTGTAGGAGGTGGTGGTAGGGGTGTAGGAGGTGGTGGTAGGGGTGTAGGAGGTGGTGGTAGATGTGTAGGGGGTGGTGGTAGGGGTGTAGGAGGTGGTGGTAGGGGTGTAGGAGGTGGTGGTAGGGGTGTGGGAGGTGGTGGTAGGGGTGTGGGAGGTGGTGGTAGGGGTGTGGAGGTGGTGGTAGGGGTGTAGGAGGTGGTGGTAGGGGTGTAGGAGGTGGTGGTAGGGGTGTAGGAGGTGGTGGTAGGGGTGTTGTAGAGGTGGTGGTAGGGTGTAGGAGGTGTGGTAGGAGGGGTGGTAGGGGTGTAGGAGGTGGTGGTAGGGGTGTAGGAGGTGGTGGTAGGGGTGTAGAGGTGGTGGTAGGGTGTAGGGTGGTGGTAGGGTGTAGAGGTGGTGGTAGGGTGTAGGAGGTGGTGGTAGGTGGGTGTAGGAGGTGGTGGTAGGGGTGTAGGAGGTGGTGGTAGGGGGTGTAGGAGGTGGTGGTAGGGGTGTAGGAGGTGGTGGTAGGGGGTGTAGGAGGTGGTAGGCAAAGGTGTGGTCCTGCAGCCAACAGTCTCCTGTAGGACTTCGTGAAGGTAAGTTGTCTGTTCTGTTCTTAGTTTCATTGGTCTCTTGATGTTACCTGGAATGTATTTGTTATTCAGTCTTGGTGGTCACTATAAAGGGTTGTAATAGGAGCCAGTGGTGCTACTACTACTAACAGGAACCACCTCGTGTAGGTCTCGCGGCCTTTTGTAGCTTCCTTATTTTCTTATGTTCTAGACTTTACTTAATTTCATGGGACACATAATAAAATGTGACAATTGATAGGCAGTTATGTGACAAATTGCTCTTGACTGGTTTAAATGCTTTCATAATAAGCACTATACAAATACCTTGGTGAAAGTAACTGATAATTCTGACATAATTTATAATCTGGATATGAATACTACCCACTAATGTAGCCTTTTTACAGCTTTCAGGTGATCGGAATGAGTTAGCAGCTTGAGTGAGTGACCAGAGGACCGCCTTTCAGTGTAGCTACAGCCCTTGCTTGGTCTTCAGCTGACGGGAATGTCTGACGAGGGAATGGTAGTACAGAGGTTTCGCTGCTCTTAATAAATTGCTGGACAAAGGAGGAAAGTTTTTTTTTTTTTTTTTTTTTTTTTTTTTACTATTTGCGATAGATGGTTGTGTTGAAAATTCATACTACTAATTTAAGTATTTTATGTAACTAGGCCTAATTTCACTTTTTCCCCCAGTATGCGGCTGTCGTGGTGTGGACGTCCTGAGGCTGAGGTGGCTGAGCTCGCATGACTCGCTACTCTCCCCAACCACCACTGGCGACGCTGATCAGAAAATTGATCCAAAAAAAGTGATTCTCGCGCAATTGATTATATGAAGTTGATTCAAGAGCCGTCATTCAAGTATAGATACTATGCACTTAAGTTTTAGTTTTTTTATTAAGTTTAATGGAAGTTCAGTGTATCTATTCTCCGGAACCTAAGTTTATAAACTTCCTCTAATTCTGCACAGCTGTGATATCTGAGGGGGATATAAGTTCTCTTACTTATTATGACAACCTAGTTAGTTGTCAGTAACTCTTATCTCACCACTGTCCCAGCCCTCCGTCCACCAAAGAATTCTAAATTATTATAAATTTATTAATAAGAGACGATCGAGACTAAGAAACCAGCTGTGAATACTCTACGCCTCCGGTGATTATTCATGCCACACACCTTTATGCTGGTAATCGCACCGCCACTGCCAACCCCCCCCCCCCCCCCCCCCCCCTGCGTATACAACACTGGCCTGACCACTGCTCGCTCGTGTGGACTGAGCTTCGAGCAGTGTCCAGCGTCAGGCAGCGTACACAGGTGGTAGGCAGTAGCGGGTGTAGTACCATCACCCCGTGGTGTGTCGCAGGAATCATCGCCGGACAGTTAGTTGGAAAACTAGCATTAACAGCTGCTCTTCTCTCCCCCAATGAATGTTTCCTTGTTCTTTGAGGGACGGAGGGAGAGACGGTGTGTTTTGGCGAGATTGACACTGGCGCCTGGATACACGTCGCTCCATACCCGTCAGCCAAGCAGAACTGTATATAGGAGTAAAAAATATATTACGGCAATACCTAACGCAGACTCTAATAAAAACTTTAACAGTCTAAACACTTATAGTCGCCAGGCGAATATTAAGAGTTTTAGCATCACTACTTAATTGTATGCGTCACTGAAAACACTTGCATAATATAAACTACTGTGCATGCCTCTTCAGTGGCACATACATGTCTGTAGTGATGCTAAAATTCTTATTAATTACGCCTGGTGACATTAGTGTTGTTGACTGTACAGTTTATAAGTAATGGTTATTTCAATGGTTAGAATGCCCCTTTTTCCTATCTCTCTGACCGAAATAGGTGGCCCCACTACCTAGTACCCCCTACAATAATAGGGCCCTACATCCGCCACTGCCCACTCATTCCTCTCACTCTCTCTTCCACTCCCTCCCTTTCTCTCTACTTAACTTACGCTTCAGAAATATGAAGAAAAGCAACAAAATAAATAGCTGTCTGGCCAAAAATCACCCTCTGCCTCCTCCCAGCTGCCTGTACAGTGCACACACGTCCTGCCCCATAGCTGGCTCGCTCTCGACTGTCGCTCGTATCGGTTTACTCAAGGAACTCAACACTGCTTCCACTGCTTCGAAACACTAAACCTTTCCTTTATTTCCTAACCACGTCCTTACCTGTTGACCTTTGACCAATAATTTTTGACTTTTAATGTTAGTAAATGTGAGTTAGTAATTATGTTGGTAAGGTTTTGTAGTATTCTTTTAAAGCTTATAACGATAGGGTTAGTTAATGCTTCGAACTCATTAACAACGCAGAGGATTGTAGGTAAGATATCTTTTTTTTTGCTACGTAGTTTGTGGGTTGTTAAAGGACTTGATTGTTGTTATTCAGAATGCCCCTTGCCTAGTGTTCCCCCATTGATATGATAGATATTGCCCTTCACCTCTCGCTGTTTATACTCACGCCGCTGTGATAGTTTCCACGGCTTCCTCTTGTATCAGACTTGCACACCCAGCGGACGTCCTCCCCCTTCCACTACTTGTAACACACTGACTTATCTGTTATACAAGGACTTGACGCGAGGCGTGATAATTTCCTAACTGGCAACTCCCTGAGTGACGCCCCACGACGCTAGGCTCTGAGGGTTGCCTGCTGGCCCTTCCCTCTGACGACGTGGAAGGGTTACTACAGACACACTTTATAATACCAACAAGTAATGATGTAGCCAAAGTGAGAAGATTACAATCTCTTTATTTAACAAAGAATATATAATAACCAAATATGGTACATAAATATCTACTGCCCTGTCATACAAGCAGCAAATACATAAAATTACGAGGGGTTTTCGCACTTATTTATATTTAACCTTATTTTCCTGGTAACTCTCAAATTCGGTGATGAGAATATTGTCATTTGAGTTTGCTGAATTGACTAGCAAGGGTGTGGAGGATTATCATTGCAATTACCTATAACAGTCTTGGGTACAGAATGCTCCTTGGCATGACATGTAAGAATATCTTCTTATATACAGAATATTTGTTCTATTAAATCAGCTTTACATGCATATCAACAATTATTATTTGTCAGTGCCTTGCTAATGCAATACACCTAGACGTACGTACTAATCTTTAAAAAAAATAGCACCATCAACTCATGCAAATCATCATAAACTTGCAGTACATAATGTTCTATTGAAGGCCTGGAGACTGCGGGAGGAACCGTCATGTACAGAGTATGAAAAGCTCTACTGAAGTCTGAATTTGCATCAGAAAGTTGAACAGTTAACATACAAAAGAGTGAATGACTTACAC
>JACEEZ010003972.1:30000-40000 GCA_016584305.1 Chionoecetes opilio | reverse complement strand
TGATGGGTAATGGGTGAGTGAATGGGTAGGGGGTGATGGGTAATGGGTGAGTGAATGGGTGGGGGGTGATGGGTAATGGGTGAGTGAATGGGTGGGGGTAATACATACATTTCTACATCCATGATTTCAGGAAAGTTAGAAGGGGCTATCTGGAGAGTCCGTGTTTGGTGGGCCGAAGGCCCACCACCAATAGCCCTCCGCAGGAGCTAGCCAAAAAGTCCGCCCGGAGGGCGGCTTTGCGGCTAGTAATAATATAAGCGAAAGTGTGTCTGTCTGTCTGTGTGTGTGTGTGTGTGGTATAGGTTCCGCCCCCCGTGGCGCAATCACCTCATATGGCACATTTTTGAAACCGGGTTGACCAGGGGAAGGTCATAAGCCCACTTATGAGATGATTCGATCACTTTTTTTTTTTTTTTTTTTTAGCAGCCTATTAGCGATAATTGTGAAAACAAAAGTGGGTTGCGAGAATTGAGGAAGCCTTGATGTAGGGTGATGGGTAATGGGTGAGTGAATGGGTGGGGTGATGGGTAATGGGTATGGGGTGATGGGTGAGTGAATGGGTGGGGGGTGATGGGTGAGGGAATAGGTGGGGGGTGATGGGTAATGGGTGAGTGAATGGGTGTGTGGTGATGGGTAATGGGTGAGTGAATGGGTGGGGGGTGATGGGTGAGTGAATGGGTGGGGGGTGATGGGTAATGGGTGAGTGAATGGGTGTGTGGTGATGGGTAATGGGTGAGTGAATGGGTGGGGGGTGATGGGTAATGGGTGAGTGAATGGGTGGGGGGTGATGGGTAATGGGTGAGTGAATGGGTGGGGGGTGATGGGTAATGGGTGAGTGAATGGGTGGGGGGTGATGGGTAATGGGTGAGTGAATGGGTGTGTGGTGATGGGTAATGGGTGAGTGAATGGGTGGGGGGTGATGGGTAATGGTGAGTGAATGGGTGGGGGGTGATGGGTAATGGGTGAGTGAATGGGTGGGGGGAATACATACATTTCTACATCCATGATTTTAGGAAAGTTAGAAGGGGCTATCTGGAGAGTCCATGTTTGGTGGGCCGAAGACCCACCAAACACAGGTGGTGGGCCGAAGGCCCACCAATAGCCCTCCGCAGGAGCTAGCCAAAAAGTCCGCCCGGATGGCGGCTTTGCGGCTAGTAATAATATAAGCGAAAGTGTGTCTGTCTGTGTGTGTGTGTGTGTGTGGTATAGGTTCCGCCCCCCGTGGCGCAAACACCTCATATGGCACATTTTTGGAATCAGGTTGACCAGGGGAAGGTCATAAGCCCACTTATGAGATGATCCGATCACTTTTTTTTTTTTTTTTTTTTTTTAGCAGCCTATTAGCGAGAATTGTGAAAACAAAAGTGGGTTGCGAGAATTGAGGAAGCCTTGATGTAGGGTGATGGGTAATGGGTGAGTGAATGGGTGGGGTGATGGGTAATGGGTGTGGGGTGATGGGTGAGTGAATGGGTGCGGGGTGATGGGTGATGGGTGAGGGAATAGGTGGGGGGTGATGGGTAATGGGTGAGTGAATGGGTGTGTGGTGATAGGTAATGGGTGAGTGAATGGGTGGGGGGTGATGGGTAATTGGTGAGTGAATGGGTGGGGGGTGATGGGTAATGGGTGAGTGAATGGGTGGGGGGTGATGGGTAATGGGTGAGTGAATGGGTGGGGGGAATACATACATTTCTACATCCATGATTTCAGGAAAGTTAGAAGGGGCTATCTGGAGAGTCCATGTTTGGTGGGCCGAAGGCCCGCCAAACACAGGTGGTGGGCCGAAGGCCCAACAATAGCCCTCCGCAGGAGCTAGCCAAAAAGTCCGCCCGGAGGGCGGCTTTGCGGCTAGTTATGGCTATAAATGAAAAAATTACAAAAATATCACCAGAGTGCCGACCAACAATAAGGTCGCCAGCTAGTGTTTATTTACTGAGTGTCCTCCCGCTGTCGTCGTCACCCGAAAAAAAAACGAGTAGTGAAATTTGAAACCGTCTATACTACTTACAGATACAAAGCATAAAACAATGCTGAAACAGGGTAGATTACACAGTCATGATATAAACTACTGTGTATCATCTTCAGTGGCACATACAAATCAGTAGTGATGCTATAATTCGTAATATATGGCGCCTGGTGACATTATTGCAGCTGGCGACTTTACTGTTATCTACGGTAATGACTGACGCAACGAAACTAATGAGAAACGCAACACCAGAGTGAAGGCTGATGTCTCCTGCTCACATCTACTTCCACCTTCCTCTCTCTACATGTATATATTTCTACTGCTTCTACTTATCTATGCATAAAAATGTTATATGAAAATGTTATACATTAAAATGTTATACATGAAAAATAAAATGTCACTTCAATTTTTCTAAACACAATTCATGCCTTCATGTCTCTTACCTTTGAGATTCATCTTTAGAAGCTGCCTGAAATATGTATTGCTTTTTGGCATGGTGGAGCTTGAACGCTCTCTCTTTCTCCTTGTCACTGATTCCACTTTCATTTCTTGTGCCCTGTGAAGAAATAAAAATCATTGCACTTCACTGTACTTATTTGGAAATATTCGCATCTAAAATAAATATTTACCCATAGATTATGAATTACTGCATGACAACAACTTAGTTAACCCCTTCACGTCCTGATCTTTCCTTTGCTATAAAAAAAATGTCTGTTGTTAGCCACAAAATTACGAAAACTAATTAATATACCAAATTAGCTAGTGGATAGGGATATTAAACAAGTCTTAGCTATAAAACATTGCTTATACGTAGTCACTAAAAATCGTCTAATGGTACCCAAATTACAATGGAAATTACGTTCTGGGTCTCAAGGGGTTAATACACTGACACCCTACGCCGCGCCACAGACCTGCAGGTGCGTCACGGTGAAGCCCGGCACGGGGGTGGCGGTGAGGGCCTGCGCGTCCGCCTCACACTTGAAGGAGTACAGCACAAAGTCTGTGTGTAGCGCAAACCACCGCTTGACCCACGTCTTGTGGTGGGTCTTGAGGTGAAGGAAGCCCTGCGTGACGGCGCCGCTGGTCTTGGCCGACACCTGGCGACAACAAGGAGGTTCACGGATTAGAAAAAAATAAAATAAAAAATAATAAATAAAAAATCTCTCCACTCTTGTCTCTCACAGAACCGAAAGGAGGGTTAAGATTTTAAGATCCAATGGTAAATGAATGGACACTCAAATAATTCCTGTTTAGTAACGTAGCTTTCAATGTAGTACATATGACAGGCATTTTCTATGGGGGAGCAAGAGAGATTTTCACTTGCAAGCGGTCACTTTCCTCTTGCTGTACCCACGCAGAAAACGCTCTAAGTAAAACAGTGCATAAACATTTTCTCTCACTTATTTGGCTTCAACTCCTCATTGCTTGGCTACTTATGATCACATTAAATTTCTAAGCATACTTCCTGAATGTGCACATTTTCCTGACTATGGCGGTATAGGATACGTCCCAGTGTGAAAATATCTAGAGGGTCAAAATAGTAATTTGATCTTTGTTTTGCTTACATCTCAGCCACCACGTCGCCTTCTCATGGAGAAAGCGACGGTGAACGTTTTCTGCGGGGGTACTGTAATGCCCGTTATTCAGAAGAGATAGGATGGGAATTATTATCATATAATTCCCGGGTTATGTCCCGTAAGCAATTCAATCTTTTAGTTTTCTCGTGTAATTTATCTTCCTTCTCTCATTTTCCCTTCTATCTTCCTTCCTTCCTTTCACCCTCCCCCCCCGACATTCCGCGTGCGAGTCAACATTCGTGGGATACTTATTTCGCGATCAGTGATAACTAATGGCTTCAAAACTTTTCATCCTCCCCTCACCCTCCTATCAGATCAAGGAACACTCCTAGATTCTTAATGTCCTTCAAAATAGTCACCATAGTGAGAGATCACGTTCATAAATGGATGTGTTAGTCGAGTTATTTGCTAAATTAAAAGTCGACCAAATTTATGGTTCGCCTCCATTACCACACCACTCTAAAAGACGTGTTCGGACACTGGACACGAACTTCAATAACACTTTCCTCGGTTATTGGATTAAACATATTAAATTCTTCTATATCAAAGTAACAGGACTGTATTATAGGCAGCCCTTTCTTAGGTACACTAGTTTCATTATTTAATTAGTTATTTCGGGATTATAAGCTCTTCAGGAGAGGCCAAGTTCAGGGTATCCAAACATTCCCCTCTTCTCCCGCGGGTCTTGGTTCACCCGAAAGGCGGCAGTCTCTCTCCCACTCCTCGACAGGTAAGACGTACGACGTTCGCTCCTATTCTCCCCCCCCCTTTCCTTGTTATAATATTGTTATCTATATTTCCAAATATGGGTACCGATGTTTAGTTTTCACTAACGTAAAGGAGGCCTGCCCCATCCTTATAATTATTATTAAGAGAGTCTCTCTCCCACTCTTCGACAGACGCGGACATCTAGGCCTTGACGCAAAGGGCCCGATACATGGTTTTTAGTGAAACACACACAACATTCTTACTCTTATATTCCCCCCTTATATCTTCCATGTATAATTATAAGTATTCAGCGGTATGTTACCTAAGTGAAGGATAATTTATCAATAAGGTTCAGGGAGGAAGGTGTATGCTCACCAGAGCTTACCTTCATCACATGGGAAGAGCTTCCTGTATCAGAGTGTAAAGGTTTTACTTATATCAGATTAGAGCTTTCCTGTGTTGGGATGGAGAGTTTTCTGATGTTGGATTAACACTTATATGTTTGTCTGTGATCTCAAACAAGAGACATACTACTTCAGCATGAATAAATAGGATGATGTTTTCAAATATAGTTCTTGTGTTTATTATAAAAACCCCAGGTGATTATTCTGCGTTAGGACAGTAATTCCCCACACTTCCAAAAGAGTCAGCCTTACTCGGTATAATTCCACGTATCAATCACGACTACCAAGATAAATCTAATATTAATATTATTCAAACACGCCCAGGGAGTAACCCAAAGAACTACTCGCTTGAGCTGGTGGCAGCACTTCCCCTTAACTCATACCCTTTCCCCTTAACCTAAACTCCTACCCCTTCCCCTTAAATTCATCCCCATTTCATTACTCTCCGCAGCGAGAAGTGTTCATACTATAATAACATAGTGAAATCATAAGACTAGTTCTCAATTCTCAATTCAAGTTGTAATCAAATGAAAAATCATAATCAATTAATATCATTCAAATAACAAAGGCACCAGGTAGAAACTTCTTCATAGGAAGTTCTGGCAACACAGTACAAGCAAGAGAAAAGTGACCACTTGCAAGTGAAAATCTCTCTTGCTCCCCCGCAGAAAACGCCTCTACACGTGGTACTTCCTGTATAATAGTAACAGTATAAGAGTCACAGCACACCAGCAGAGGCACAGCACACCAGCAGAGGCACAGCACACAGGCAGAGGAACAGCACACAAGCAGCACATACCTCCAGCACGCCTCTGTTGCGGAAGGGGAAGTCCATGGGTTCCTTGGCACTGTACACGGAGCACTCGTCCCCGTCGTCTATGTCGGGCGAGGGCGTGGCCGTGGAGGAGGAGAGTTCCTGCAAGGCGGCGTGACAGGTCCGACACACGCGCACACTCTTGCCGCACTCGTAGGCAAGCGACGCCTTAAAACTGGAACACTTATTACACACCACCTGAGGGATTACAGAAAAAGTATTACATAAGAACATAAGAAAATAAGGAAGCTACAAAGGCAGAGACAACAGAACTAAGAAAAAAGAGCTACAGGAGCCGAGAGATAAGAAAGAAGAAAATAAGGAAGCTACAAGAGCCGAGAGACCATAAGAACATAAGAAAATAAGGAAGCTACAGAGGAGCGAAGGGCATGACAGTCGAACATAAGGAACTAAGAAGCACAAGAACGGAAGACTATATAACATAAGAAAATAGGAAGCTACAAAGGCGATGACATAAGAACATAAGAAAATAAGAAGCTACAAGAGGCCGAGAGACATAAGAACATAAGAAAATAAGGAAGCTACAAGAGGCAAAAATACAGATACTAAAAGAATCCTTGGAAATAGTTAAGAGTTATGCTACAGCCTACAAATATCAAGTTACCATGCATTTAGGTGGTCTTGATAAATTTACAAATGTTTTCTCATGATTCTGGTATATAAACATGCCTAAATATTCCACTATCAATCAAATAAAGTACTTTTGTTCAAGATTTGATAAGCGACAAAAATTTCAGCGGGGTCAGAAGGGTTCCTGCACTCACAGCGCCACACGCCCGGCAGTGGTGTTTCCTGCGCACCATCGTGAACTGGTTGCCACACTCCATGCACTTAGTGACCGAGTCCGACCGAATGAGCATCGGCTGCTTCTGCCCGAGATCCACATCAATGATTCGCTGATTGGGGTTAAAGTGCAGCTTAAGGGAGGATTTCCGCTGCGACGTTTCGTGAATGGCGCGGATAAATGCGTCCAGCCACTGTTCCTTCTCCTCGATGGTTCTGGGGGCGAGACAGGAAGGGTGGACACTGAGAATCTCACATCACTCTCAGAAATCATGATAACAAGTGATACAAATTTGTCTTAGAAAAATTAACTTTAAATTGATAAACCAAATAAAAACTCCTCCTCGATGGATCCGGTGGTTAAACAGGAAGGGTGGAAAAGGAGAATCTCACATCACTCTCAGAAATCATGATGACGCTAGCACAAACAGTCTGAATAAGCTTAAGGATGTAAACAAATAAAAACGAAACTAATTTCACACTTGAGCCTGATTAGCTCTGAAAACAGCTCGCAACCACGGCACAGGCCACCATCGTCCCTCCAATAGGCATAAAAGCTACAGGCGCTATAGGCTTCAATGTAAAAAAAAAAAATTGTCTCCCATCAACTTACTGCAAAAAAAAAAAGGTCTCGTCCAACAACTCACTGCAAAAAAAAAAAAAAAAAAAAAACCGTCCAACAATTTACTGCAAAAAAAAAAAAAAGTTGTCCATCAACTTACTCCCCCCCCCCCAAAAAAAAAGTCTCGTCCATCAACTTACTGCGTGTACAGTTCCACGGCCTTGTTGTTGTCCTTGATGTAGAAGGTGTTGGCTGTCTCCAGGTTGTCTCCCTCCTCGATGATGAGGTTCTCCACGTGGTACTTGGCCCGGAGGCGGTACTGGGGACCACTCATCACCCTGCTGCCCATCAGCCGCGGCGAACACAGCAGCAGCAGGTCCGTCAACTGTGTGCGGGGGAGAAACTTATGTGAAACTTCAGAAATAAACTCTTGTGAAACTTCAGAAATAAACTCTTGTGAAACTTCAGAAATAAACTCTTGTGAAACTTCAGAAATAAACTCTTGTGAAACTTCAGAAATAAACTCTTGTGAAACTTCAGAAATAAACTCTTGTGAAACTTCAGAAATAAACTCTTGTGAAACTTCAGAAATAAACTCTTGTGAAACTTCTGAAATAAACTCTTGTGAAACTTCTGAAATAAACTCTTGTGAAACTTCTGAAATTAACCCTTGTGAAACTTCTGAAATAACCTTGTGAAACTTCAGAAATAACTCTTGTGAAACTTTGAAATAAACTCTGTGAAACTTTGAAATTAACTCTGTGAAACTTCTGAAATTAACTTGTGAAACTTCAGAAATTAACTCATGTGAAACTTCAGAAATTAACTCATGTGAAACTTCAGAAATTAACTCATGTGAAACTTCAGAAATTAACTCATGTGAAACTTCAGAAATTAACTCATGTGAAACTTCAGAAATAAACTCATGTGAAACTTCAGAAATTAACTCATGTGAAACTTCAAAAATTAACTCTTGTGAAACTTCAAAAATGAACTCTTGTGAAACTTCTGAAATAAACTCTTGTGAAATCTCAGAAATAAACTCTTGTGAAACTTCAGAAATAAACTCTTGTGAAACTTCAGAAATAAACTCTTGTGAAACTTCTGAAATAAACTCTTGTGAAACTTCTGAAATAAACTCTTGTGAAACTTCAGAAATAAACTCTTGTGAAACTTCAGAAATAAACTCTTGTGAAACTTCTGAAATAAACTCCTGTGAAACTTCAGAAATAAACTCATGTGAAATTTCTGAAATAAACTCTTGTGAAACTTCAGAAATAAACTCATGTGAAACTTCAGAAATAAACTTGTGAAACTTCAGAAATTAACTTGTGAAACTTCAGAAATTAACTTGTGAAACTTCAGAAATTAACTCATGTGAAACTTCAGAAATTAACTCATGTGAAACTTCAGAAATTAAACTCGTGAAACTTCAGAAATAAACTCGTGAAACTTCAGAAATAACTCATGTGAAACTTCATGAAATCAACTTGTGCAAACTTCGAAATAAACTCTGTGAAACTTCAGAAATTAACTCATGTGAAACTTCAGAAATTAACTCATGTGAAACTTCAGAAATAAACTCATGTGAAACTTCAGAAATAAACTCATGTGAAACTTCTGAAATAAACTCATGTGAAACTTCAGAAATAAACTCTTGAAACTTCAGAAATAAACTCGTGAAACTTCAGAAATAAACTCGTGAAACTTCAGAAATAAACTCGTGAAACTTCAGAAATAAACTCGTGAAACTTCAGAAATAAACTCGTGAAACTTCAGAAATAAACTCTTGTGAAACTTCAGAAATAAACTCTTGTGAAACTTCAGAAATAAACTCTTGTGAAACTCTGAAATAAACTCTTGTGAAACTTCAGAAATAAACTCGTGAAACTTCAGAAATAAACTCGTGAAACTTCAGAAATAAACTCGTGAAACTTCAGAAATAAACTCGTGAAACTTCTGAAATAAACTCTTGTGAAACTTAAGAAATAAACTCTTGTGAAACTTCAGTAATAATCTTTGCTTGACATGCCAGAAATAAACTGTGAACTTCCCACTGTGAAATTTAGAAAATCCGCTAATATGCAGATACTCAACTAGAAATAAATCTTTGACTTCAGAAATAACTCTTTGAAACTTCGATAATCTTGTGATCTATACCTCTTGTGAATTCCGGATAATCGGGAGAACCGAAGTACCTCGGAACTCAGAACTCTCGTGGATAAACTTCTAAAAACTTGTGAACTTCTGAATAGCTCTGTGACTGAATAACGCTGTGGAACCAGTTATGGCTCACTGAGGGGACTTGTCTCCACTTGGAGATGAAGAAAATCAGCATATATAGCTAGCATACTCACTAGAAATATATATCTTTCTTGATGGTCTCCTGATCTGGCTGATATCTTGATGATCTTTCCCTCCTTGATGAGTTCCCGGGTGGGGGAGACGAGGTCCTCGGCGCCGCCCAGACTCTCCTGGATCTCAAGCAGCTTCTCAAACTTGTCAATCTTCTTCATGGCGTCGTTGGCGTGGTTGGCGGCCGTGGACACCAGGTGGAGGGCCTCTGGGGGGGGGGGGTAAAAGAAAGGCTTAGCTAAAGGTAACAATATCCAGCGAAAGTTTTCATGATGTATCTTATTCAGGATGCAAAGTACTGACATTTCTCATTTTTTCCTTTCATACATTCCTCCACTTTTCATTGCACACACACACACACAAAAATCACCTTTTTATTGTCATGGGAATACTACCAGGAGAAGGAACCCAACTTTCTACCTTAATCCCTTATAATCCCTTCCTGTGACATACATGTAGGGATCAGATTCTCTCTTCTTCTTCTTTCTGTTTAACGTCAGATTTTCTCCTAATATCTTATGAGGTTAGACGGCCGATGATTCGCTTCCAACTATCTCTATCCGTTGCCTCTACTTCTTGAATGAATCGATCAGATACTCCCCTTTCTACTCTCCTTATATCTACAATCTTTCACCACTTCTACATTGCATAAACACATTAAGGATGGCTACAACCTTTCCCGCTAACACACATGTCACTCCGCCACTCACTCTCAGTATCGTGGCAGTCGGGCGAGTCCTCCGGCAGCTTCTTGAGGTAGTCGCGCAGCAACATCTCGTAGCGGGGGATGCGCTGCACGGGGGACAGCATGTG
>JACEEZ010003972.1:20000-25000 GCA_016584305.1 Chionoecetes opilio | reverse complement strand
ACTATTGATACTACTACTACTACTACTACTTCTACCATTGCTCTGGGGGAAGGTTGAGGGAGATAGTGGTAGTAGTAGTGGTGGTGGTGATGTGTCTACTACTACTACTACTACTGATACTACTACTACTACTACTACTACTGATACTACTACTACTACTACTACTTCTACCATTGCTCTGGGGGAAGGTTGAGGGAGATAGTGGTAGTAGTAGTGGTGGTGGTGATGTGTCTACTACTACTACTACTACTACTACTGATACTACTACTACTACTACTACTACTACTACTTCTACCATTGCTCTGGGGGAAGGTTGAGGGAGATAGTGGTAGTAGTAGTGGTGGTGGTGATGTGTCTACTACTACTACTACTACTACTGATACTACTACTACTACTACTACTACTACTACTACTACTACTACTACTACTACTGATACTACTACTACTACTACTACTACTACTACTACTACTACTACTACTACCATTGCTCTGGGGTAAGGTTGAGGCAACATTAGTAGTGGTACTGGTAATGTTTCTACTACTATTATAATCATCGTTACTATTACTACTGCTGCTACTACTACTACTACTACTGCTACTGTTAATTCTGCTACTGATACTATCCGTACTACTACTCCTGCCACTGTTACTGCAGTTATTTCTACTGCTGTCACCCGTACTATAACCATTGTCACTACTACTACTACCACTAAGGATGATTGTATATTTCACTTTTGAGTATAATAATAGATGAAAATATTTAAGTGAGTGACTGCCTGCCTACTTATAAACAAAGGAATGATATACAAGATTTAACCTTGAGAGAAAGTCAGGAAGGAAAAAAAAATCACCCTATCGTTCGTTATTCGGAAAGTTGGGACGGATGTACTCATACAAACTTATCCAAAATTATCCAAGAAATATCAACACATTATAATACCATTGCTAACGGTCCCGTATAAAGAACATGGAAATAGATGAATACGGAAAAGACAGACTAGAAGATAACAAGATAAAAGTGATAGCATTGGAAAGTAGAACTCGTGATAGGAGAACTTAAGGTAATGGTACATAATTATAGCCCCGAGAAATATCTGAAAAACCGCTCAATTGATGGTCATTAACGTAAATTGGAGTCGTAAATCTCACCTTTCTACCCTTAGTGCTTTATCGTGTTAGCGGGTACACCTGGGAACGGTACATTATTAACCTGAATATAGTGGTTGGAGTATTCTTGGTAAACTGGGGTCGTAAATCTCACCTTTATACCTATAGTGCCTTATTATATTAGCGGTTCGCGGGGTACACCTGGGAACGGTACGCCAAAATTTGCGGTACATCTAGGAACGGTACATAATAAATTTATTACCTGAATATAGCAGGGTATTATCTTGTGAGCTATTTCTGATCTGCTATTGATTCATTTAAGCGGTACGGAGATGGACGCAGTGGTAAAGCGCCTCGTCTCGTTTTCGTTTAAGTGTGAAGATAGGAACGAAACAGTTAATCATGACCTCGCATATCGTTCTTGTAATTTCTAGTACTGTGGCTAATACAGGACACTATATTTTGATGTCATTTTCCCACTTCGTTATTTTTCAAAGTTTTTCCCCTAAATATTACACTACGTATTTACATACATTTTGCCTGAATAACCTATCATAATTTTTGCATCGTAATCTTAAAATATCAAATACGTTTTTTCTCTCTCAAAAATATGATATCATTTATATTTTTTTCTCTAAATAATCTATCATAATTATCACCCTTCGTTTTCATCCAATAATGTTTTTCCCCTCTTAGTATCATCATTTTAATTTTTCACTCGAATAATCACAAATTTTCACTTTTCGTTATCTTGCAACATTGTCTTCCCTCGAATTATGACACACACACTTCCCTTTTCCCTCAATATTTGAACAATCTTTCTAAATGTTGTTCAAGTTCGTCACCTCACACATTTCCACCTTCACCGAACCTTGAAAACGAAGAATGAAATGGATCTCTAAGATAATAAAAAAAACTGACTTGACTCTCTTTCAGATAAGCCACAATACTATAGGGATCAACAACCTTATACTATTCCTCTCCATCAAAACACGATGGAACAGGAAGAATCCACTTGTGATATCCGGCCTCATATCCTCCTCCACTTTGTTATCCTCCTCCACTGATTTCCTTTGAACAGTAGAAACGGGAAGTGAAGTCAAGTAGATTTTCTTAGGAGTCAATAAACGCTGGTATTTAGACTACTCCTCTTCCTCCTCTCCTTACAACCTTATGCCTCCTCCTCCTCCTCTTCTTCTTACGATTCTATATATGCACCTCCTCCTCCTTCTTTCGTATTACTATCCTATGTGCCTCTTCCTCCCCCTTCTCCTCCTTTATACAATTAATAATGATAATGATAATAATAATAACAATAATGATGATAACTGTTGAAATACTACTATTACTACTACTACTATCTCACAACTTGGTTTTGGGGGATTAACAATTCTATTCACTTTCTTTTCGCCTTTTTTCCCCTTTTATCTAGCCTTGACCAGTCTTCCTATAATATAAAAAGAAGAAAAAATCTTTAATAATACGAATGCCAAGCTTAATAATGTCTTTTTCCGATTAAACGAACACATCACCAGAAGTCTCGACTAGGAGTGAAGCAACCAAAGACCAACCGAATTCAACACAGACCAACTTTTATTTACTCTTTGTTAGTTATTATTTGTATTATTATTTGTATTATTTTTTTAAACGACTACATTACCAGAAGTCTCGAATAAGAGTGAAACAATTCTAGACTCACGCCATACATAACATTTACATAATCATTTCTTTGTTATCATTTGTATTATTCATTATTATTCTTTACTCACCCCAGACCGATGATGAGTGTCCTGGGCCTCACCACGGGGTAGCGGCGGGGGGAGGTCTGCCCCGGCCGGCCCTGTGCTGGCAACAACGAGTACCGGTAGAACGACACACTGTTACCCCGCGGCCTCGATCTCAAAACAATATCACTATCCTCTTCACTCTCCTCATCGTCACTATCATAATCCTCTTCCTGAATCACTTTTATCTCTAGCTTCAAGTCTTTTCTTTTATCTATTTTACTTTTGTCTTGTCTATTCTCTATTATATTTGTGTCTCCGGTCGCTTGATGCTTCGAGTCGCCGAGTTTGTTTACTGTCTCATGTGTTTGATCCCCGTTTTCTATGCTATCGCTCGTTGACTGCGGTATTAGTGTATTTGTGTTCTGGTCTCTTCCCTTTGATATCTCTTCCTCCTTTTGTATTGGCGCGCTCATAAGACTTGGTTTCGTATCCGCACATTCACATTCAGTCAGTAGTAATTGTGGTCTCATGTTTCCTTCCGCTTTGTCCACGAGAATCTTTGGTTTAGGTTCGGTTTGATCTTCCGTCGCCTCTGTTTTGCCATGTATCTTGTCCTCAATCATGATTACTATGTCTCTTACTCGCATTTCACTGTAATTTATCTCTGTGTTGTCGTCGTCTTCAGGGTCTTGTGTCGTGTTTGTCGTGTCTTCCTCGTTCGTGTGACTAAAAACATCGTCGTTTCGTGATTCAGAGCAACCGTTTGTATTCATTTTGCTGGTCAACACTTTCACCTGAGTGTCGTGTTTCTCACCTCCACCGCCACACGCCACACGCTTTCCTGTCCCACTTAGCGTCCGGTTATCAGTCTCTCCGCCTTGGCTATCCACAAACAACTGTCTTAGTACATCCTTTCTATGCCTCACAATGTCTCCTGTTGTGTTCTGTGGGTAGACTGGCTTTCTCGGCGGAGTTTTGGTGAGCGTGGACGCTGGTTTCGAGGAGGAGCTCTGACCGAAGAGCTGCGTGATGGCTGTTAAGATGGTGGTACCGACTTTACGAATGGATAGCTTGCTCAAGATTCCCTTCCATCGGGACGTATCCGGGACGTTGGCAGGGGTGACAAAGGACGTGTTAGGGACGTTGACAGGGGTGGCAGTGGACGTATAGTTGGTACAGGTGGCAGAGATGGTTTCAGGAGCTTCGGCAGGGGTGGCAGAGGACGTATAGGGGGCGTTGGCATAACTGGCAGAGGCTTCATGAGCTTCGGCAGAGGTGGATGAGGGAGGGCCTTTTTGTGAACGCCTCAGGACCGAGCGAGCGAAAACAGACCACCGTTTTCTTTTGTCTTCATGAAGGTCCTCCGGGTGTAGCTTAGCGGGGAGACTGTTTCCATTGTGGGCTCGGGTGGTGGTGGTGGTGGTAGTAGTAGAGGTCTCTGAACAACACTGCAAGACGGGATGGGATCGATACAGGTTGTTTACAGGACTGAGACGTGATCCGCTTGATTCATCGACTTGCTGAAGACGGTTATTTGCCGTTAGTGGCTTTCCGGGTGTTTGGGTATCGAAGACCGAACCCACATCACCTCCATGACATAAAGAACCCGTGGTGTTGTTATTAACTTGCTGTGGGTTTGACAGGACGGTGTTTGGGGTAACATTTCGCTCTTGACTACCATTCTGTGTCTCAAATTTACTCCCACTGAAGTCAAGTCCGATATTTTATCTAAACGATCGCCAGAGTTTTGTTCCACCTTTCCACGTTCCTCTTTTCCGTTCCGTTCCGTTCCGTTCCCCTTTGCTTCCTCCTTCTCGTTACTCCCCCCCGACCCCTCAGCCTCTCCCTGGCCATACTCATGACTCGGCCGCCACCTGTGAAACACCTCCAGTACGCTATGCATGAGCGCAGAGGAAGAGGTGGTGACAGGCTACTCCAATGATTGACAACACGAGTGGCGGGGTTATTCAGATAGGTCAGGTTAAGTCAGGTTATGTTAAGTGTGATTTCTGTTTCTTTTACGTTACGAAGCACTGGTGTTACGTTAATGGTTCTAGAGTCACTCATTTCGGTTCACTATAACTGTTTTTGATTCTGTAGTCACTCATCTCGGTTAACTTTAACTGTTTCTGGTTATATAGTCACTCATTTCGGTTCACTACAGCA
>JACEEZ010003972.1:0-5000 GCA_016584305.1 Chionoecetes opilio | reverse complement strand
ATAATAATAATGATAATGATAATGATAATAATAAAAATAAAAATAAAAATAATAATAATAATAACAATAATAAAAAAAATAAAAATAATAATAATAATAATAATAATAATACTAATAATAATAACAATAACAAAAATAAACAATAATAAAAATACTACTACTACTACTACTACTACTACTACTACTACTACTACTACTACTACTAATAATAATAATAATAAATAAACAACATAACCTAAATTCTTCACCTTTACAAAAAAAACAAAAAATCATATTCTTGTCGTCCAGGTTATTAAATTGAAAAAATATATTACGAGCATTGGAATTTCTAGAGAGCAAAAAATAACGAATATTAAAGCAGACAAGGTCATTACGTTACGTCTTGTTCGGATTGGAAATTTAATGAGATTGGAAACTTATTGGGATTGGAAACTGTTGCCTTCATTACGAGAAGAAAGATTAGAGTGTAACTTTGGAATGATAAAGTTTGGAGGAGAGTGAAAAATTTATGTAGCCTATGTATGTATGTATGTATGAAGCTTTGTATGTGTGGTGTGGTGTGTGTGTGGTGTGTGGTGTGTGTGTGTGTGTGTGTGTGTGTGAGAGAGAGAGAGAGGGAGAGAGAGAGAGAGAGAGGAGGAGAGGAGAGAGAGTAGATGATGAGGAGAGGAGGATGGAGAGAGGAGGAGTGAGAGAGGAGGAGAGAGGAGGAGAGAGGAGAGAGAGTAGGAGAGAGAGAGAGAGAGAGAGAGAGCTTACGAGTGTTGAATTATGTAAAAATCCAACACTTAAAGGCAAGAAGAAAGAAAGAAAAAAAGAAAAGACGACGAAGATAATGATGAGCAGAAAGAAAAGGGAGGAGGAAATGGAGGAGAAAGAAGGTAAAAAAGAAAAAACAATAACAACAAGAACATAAAAAATTAACAATAAAACAGAAGTCAAAGAAAAACACTTACATACCTAAAACAAACTTGCTAAAAAAAAAAAAAAAAAAAAAAAAAAAAAAAAAAACCGAGAGAAAACAACGCAAGTTTAACAAAAAGACACAACAGAAAGTTAAGACAGTGAATACAGAATACATAATGAGACCCTAACCATTACTGTAAATTTAGGGAGGAGTCTTATACACAGTGGAAAAGGCTTAAAGGAAAGAGAAAGGAGGAAGAGGAGGAAGAAAGATAAGATAAGATAAGATAAGATTTTCATCCTATCTAGACACTTTGCAAGTACCAACTACAAGGTTATTGACTATACAAAGCGCCGCCACGTCAGCACGAACTAGGCGGACTCGATGAAAGAGGAGAAGGAAGGAAGAAGAGAGAGGGGGGGAAGAGGGGTCGAAATATGGAGGATCTAATATTTCTAAGCACAGGTAAACTAGATAGATGTAAGACAGGAGGAAGGAGGAAGAGGAGGAAGAGAGATACAGATGTGAGAGAGGACGAGGAGGAAGAGGAGAGAAGGAAAAAGAGAGACAGAGAGGTGAGAGAGGACGAGGTATTAAGGATCTAAGCAAGGCAAATCAGGTATTAAGTCATCTTGAAGTCTCTTAAAAGATCTAATAACATCTCAAAGGCGTTTAGTGACGGACTGGAGGCTTCTTGCTACTCCTGGTACAACACAAGAACCTAAACAGTCCCCAGTACGGCAGGTAACCCAACAGCCCTTTAAAGTTCAAGGGCAACACATCATCTAGGGTCCAGTAATTCCTTTCATCCATGCCCTTGTTGCCTTCCTTCACCTTGGTCTTGGTCTTGGTCTTGGTGTGAGAGGCCTTTTTATCGGCACTCTCCTTCCTCTGCCACTTATTCCTGACTACATTCCACGAGTAGGCTGGTAAACGCGATGTCATCAGAGTCTTCCAAGCCTTCTGGTCACCCTTGAGGCACCCCGTTAACGCTACATGCTCTGATACCTGCATAGTGGCGATAGATTCAAGAATCCACACGTTTCTGGTGACATGGATGAGAACACGACACACGCGGCTTCGGATACAGCGGGAGTCTGTCCATAGCATCGCCTTCAGGTAGTAAAAGAGGGTTAGTTTGAGGAGGTAGTCGATGTTACGGAGGTCGAGCACACCGAGTTGAAGCTCAGTGTCGACCTGTTGTCTCACCATGAAGAGTAGAGTGACCAGAAACAGACGGTCACGTTGGTCTAAGTGCAGGAAAGCCGTTAGGTATTCCCTCTTCAGAAGTGAGATCGAGGGACGTATGAACTTAGTGTTAAACTCCAAGTCGTAAAGGCGAGTCCAGTCCTTCTCGTTTCTGATGATAGGGAAAGGAAGACTCGCTGTAAAGTCCCATAGACAAGCCGATAAGACCCCCGCTGTCTCCCCTTTCAGGCTGAGGTGAATGGAGTGCCTCATGCGTGCCCTTAGTAACAGGAAGGCGTGCTGGCGGTACCTCGGGAGGGCGTGGATCCGGCGCGCCTCCAGGACCCCTACTAGACCCGCGGCCCCGAGCCTCACCATCACCCGCTGCAGCGTCGGGTGGAGCTCCGTGGGTGACCATAACTCCTGCGGCGACACGTGGTACTCCATCTTGGGTTTGTGTCACTGATTTATTTTCTTATTATTACTAATCTTTTTTTTTCTCAACAGTAACTACATCTTGGTTTCTCTGAGTGATTGATTTACTTATGGTTATTTATCTTTTTTTTCACAACAATATCTAAATCTTGGTTTCTCTTTCTAATTGATTTACATACAGCTAATTATTAATTATCCGACCTTGGGGGGACCGAAGGTAGGTCGGATAATTGGAATAGTCGGATGTTCGGATATCACAGTAACCATAAACGTAAGGACAAAATGGTATAGAACATAAAAGATGCAGTCTTGAAGGCCGATCAGTGGTAGACGCGAAGTAAATTCATGCATAAAAAAGCATAAATCAATGTTTCCTATAAACTAAAAAAAAAACGAAGTAAAATAAATGGCCAAAACAAGACACAATGTGGTGGTGAAAAAAGTCGGTTGTTTGGACAAGTCGGATGTTTGGGGGTCGGATGTTGGGAGTTTGCCTGTATTTCTACTTAATTCATCTTTTTTTCACAACAGAAACTACATCTTGGCTGCTTTTTCTGATACATTTACTTATTGTTACTAAACTTATCTTTTTTTCCCCACGGGGAAACCCCAATCTGGGTTTGTTTCAATGGTTATTTTTATTAAATATTTTTTTTTTTTTTAAACACGACAAAATTTTGGGTTTCTTAATTGATTGATTATTATTTTTTTTTTTTTTCACAAAAAACAAAATCTTGGTTTCTCTTTCTATTATAAATATTTCTTGATGTTGAATTTCCCTTTAAGACATTAGAACATCCACATTTTACTCACATATAACTAAAACAAACTACAACAAACTTAAACCTTGAGCTAAATTCCTCTATCGGTCACTACAATAAACCTACTTCTAAGACCCGCACCCGCATGAAAATCTAACATCATTTCCTATTATTGCGCAGGATTGAGATTTCGTCTATTGCGCGGCGCCGTGTTGGAATGTCCGTCTGCAGCGCCGCCGTCAGCAGATATTTCTGTGTAGTGGTTATCAGTTCGCGGGAAAAAAAATATTAGGTGATGAATATAAATTAGGTTATGAAACTAAAATAGAGATGATTAGTTATGGCTGAAGGGTGACTCTCTGTGTGTGTGTGTGTGTGTGTGTGTGTGTGTGTGTGTGTGTGTGTGTGTGTGTGTGTGTGTGTGTGTGTGTGTGTGTGTGTGTGTGCGCGCGCGCGTTTGCGTTTGATATCTACTCCAAGACCACAAACACTACCAAACAAACATCTCATCATTACTCAAGGGCTAAAACACCTTCTTAAAACTGTAAACAAACAAAAATAAACAAACCATAGCCAAAAAAAAGAGGAGAGAGAGAGAGAGAGAGAAGAGAGAGAGGAGAGGAGGAGAGAGAGAGAGAGAGTGAGTTTCTTCCTTTTCAGTCCATCTCCAAGACATTGAATGAGAGAGATTACCGCAGGGAAGGAGGGAGAGAGAGAGAGAGAGAGAGAGAGAGAGGGGCGAGAGAGAAGAGAGAGGAGAGAGAGAGAAAGGAGGAGAGAGAGGGGAAGAGAGGAGAGAGATGAGGAGAGAGAGAGAGAAGAGAGAAAAGAGAGAGAGGAGAGGAGAGAGAAGAAGGAGAGGAGAGAGAGAGAGAGAGAGAGAGAGAGAAAAAAAAAAAGGGACTTGAAAATAGAAGTCTATTTGAAAATGGACACAAAGAGAAATAGCTTCGAGGGGGTAATGGGGAAAAGAAGAGGGGAGAGAGAGGAGAGAGGAGAGAGAGAGAGGAAAAAGGGGAGAGAGAGAGAGAAGACAGGGGAGAGAGAGAGAGAGAGAGAGAGTCCTCAAGGGTGCAATTGTGACAACCACCCCGTCTTTCTTCCTGTCTATTTTTTCCCCCCTTTTTCTTTCTTCTTCCCTCTTTCCCCTCACCGCGTGTCTTCCCTCCCCACTGTTGCCACATCACGCCACCCTCACACCCCTGAGCAAAGGCCCGCACTGTAAACACTGCACAGGAGAGGGGAGAAAAGAGAGAGAGAGAGGAGAGAGAGGAGAGAGGGGAGAGAGGGGAGAGAGACGAGAGAGAGAAGAGAGAGAAGAGAGAGAGAGAGAGATAACATTCAGTGCTCTACCATCGCAGCTCCCCTCCCTTGTGGCCCGAGAGTGGAAATCCAGGGCGTCACACTACACCTTGCCCCTTCCATCCTCGACTTATACAACATCTATAAGCCTCCCCACGTCAATTCCTTGAGCTAGGGAGCTCCTCCCAACGCCGCATCCTCGCCGACCTTCATAGGGGGGGATTTTAACTGTCCACCACCCTATTCTTCACTCTCCAGGTCGCACCAATTCAGCAGGACGGCATCGAGACGCCTTCACGGATCCCGGCGTTGCTCCCTCAACAACGGAGGCCACGCATATGCAGGAGGACGCCTTGATCTCTCCTTGTCACTGACTTTCCCCCCGGCTCTGGGCCCCCCCCTCCCAA
>JACEEZ010003971.1:42500-43736 GCA_016584305.1 Chionoecetes opilio | reverse complement strand
CAGGTGAGGCGAGCGGGAACGGCGTCGCGGAGGAGGAGGAGAGGATGGGGAGGCGTGTGGGGTGAGGGGGAGGAAGGGAGGGAGGGAGTAGGGAGTAGGAAGGGAGTTAGGGAGATAAGAAGAAGGGAGGTAAGGGAGATAAGAAGAAGGGAGGTAAAGGAGGTAAGGGATGAAAGAAGGGAGGGATTGTATAGGAAGGGAGGAAGGGAAGGAAGAAGAGAGGGAGGGAAGGGAGGTAAGAGGTTGTATAGGGAGGTAGGAAGAAGGGAGGGAAGGAGGGAGGAAGGAAGAGAGGGAAGGAAGGAGGGAGGTAAGGGAGGGAAGAAAAGTGGTATACAGAGAGGAGGGAGAAGAAGCAAGGAGGTAGGGTGAGTATAGCCCTGATTCTACCTCCATGAGAAGAGTTAGGTGAGGGCGTGATTAAGGGTGATAGAAGGGGAGGGAAAGAAGGGGTTGTATATGGAGGGAAGGAAGAAGGGAGGTAAGGGAGGGAGGGAGGGAAGGGAGGGAAGGAGGGAAGGGAGGGAAGGAGGGAAGGAGGGAAGGGAGGGAAGGAAGGGAGGAAAAATTGTGTACAGAGTGACTGAAAGAGAGGGAAGGAAGTAGGAAGGGAAAGAAAGGAGGGAAGAGGGAGAGGAAGGGAGAGATTTGTGTCAGGAATTTGGGTTGCATTGGTAGGGAAGGAAGGAAGGGAAGGAAGGAAGGAAGGAAGGAAGGGAGGAAGGAAGGAAGGAAGGAAGGAAGGAAGGAAGGATAGGTTGTGAAAAGGGAGAGAACAGAGAGGGAGTAGAAAGGGGATAAAAAGATGGAAAGAGAGAGAGAGAGAGAGAGAGAGAGAGAGAGAGAGAGAGAGAGAGAGAGAGAGAGAGAGAGAGAGAGAGAGAGAGAGAGAGAGACATTTGTGAGTGTGTTAAGAGAGTGAAGATGAAAGAAGGGAGAGGGAATACAGGAAGGAAGGAGAGAAGAGAAGAGAGATAGGGAGGGAAAGAAAAAGGAAGTGAAGAAAACAGGGAAGGAAAGAGAGAAAGGGAAATATTTGTGAGGTTGTTTAAGAGAATGCAAGTGAAAGAAGGGAGAGAGATTACAGAGAGGAATGAAAAAGAAGAGAGGGGAGAGGGGAGAGGGAGATAGAGAAGGAGAGAGGGAGAGAGAGGGAAGAGAAGAGAAGAGAGAAAGAGATAAACGCAAGAAAGAAAGGAGGAGCAAGTTTACTACAAATTCACAAGTTTACAAAAT
>JACEEZ010003971.1:35000-37500 GCA_016584305.1 Chionoecetes opilio | reverse complement strand
GGTCGCTATAAGGGTCGCTATAAGGGTCGCTATAAGGGTCGCTATAAGGGCCGCTATAAGGGTCGCTATAAGGGCCGCTATAAGGGTCGCTATAAGAGTCGCTATAAGGGTCGCTATAAGGGTCGCTATAAGGGTCGCTATAAGGGCCGCTATAAGGGTCGCTATAAGAGTCGCTATAAGGGTCGCTATAAGGGTCGCTATAAGGGTCGCTAGATGAAAGTGTATAATATTGATTAGTAACATCATCAATATATAACATCATCAGTGTTCTTAATCCTCCTACTACTTATTTATTTCAATCTATCTCTTACTTTTCTGTCCTTAATAGTATGTTCGTGTATTTCAGATTGACTATTTTCCCCGTTTATCTGTCTGTCTCTATTCCTCTGTTTCCCTCTGTCTGTCTGTCTGTCTCTATTCCTCTGTCTCCCTCTGTCTGTCTGTCTGTCTATCTTTCTCTGTCTCCCTCTATCTGTCTGTCTGTCTATCTTTCTCTGTCTCCCTCTGTCTGTCTGTCTGTCTCTATTCCTCTGTCTCCCTCTGTCTGTCTGTCTGTCTATCTTTCTCTGTCTCCCTCTGTCTGTCTGTCTGTCTCTATTCCTCTGTCTCCCTCTGTCTGTCTGTCTGTCTATCTTTCTCTGTCTCCCTCTGTCTGTCTGTCTGTCTATCTTTCTTGTTCCCTCTGTCTGTCTGTCTGTCTCTATTCCTCTGTTCTCCCTCTGTCTGTCTGTCTGTCTATCTTTCTCTGTCTCCCTCTGTCTGTCTGTCTGTCTCTATTCCTCTGTCTCCCTCTGTCTGTCTGTCTGTCTATCTTTCTCTGTCTCCCTCTGTCTGTCTGTCTGTCTATCTTTCTCTGTCTCCCTCTGTCTGTCTGTCTGTCTCTATCCTCTGTCTCCCTCTGTCTGTCTGTCTGTCTATCTTTCTCTGTCTCCCTCTGTCTGTCTGTCTGTCTCTATTCCTCTGTCTCCCTCTGTCTGTCTGTCTGTCTATCTTTCTCTGTCTCCCTCTGTCTGTCTGTCTGTCTCTATTCCTCTGTCTCCCTCTGTCTGTCTGTCTGTCTATCTTTCTCTGTCTCCCTCTGTCTGTCTGTCTGTCTATCTTTCTCTGTCTCCCTCTGTCTGTCTGTCTGTCTATCTTTCTCTGTCTCCCTCTGTCTGTCTGTCTGTCTCTATTCCTCTGTCTCCCTCTGTCTGTCTGTCTGTCTATCTTTCTCTGTCTCCCTCTGTCTGTCTGTCTGTCTATCTTTCTCTGTCTCCCTCTGTCTGTCTGTCTGTCTCTATTCCTCTGTCTCCCTCTGTCTGTCTGTACTGTCTACTTTCTCTGTCTCCTCTGTCTGTCTGTCTGTCTTATTACTCTGTCTCCTCTGTCTGTCTGTCTGTCTATCTTCTCTGTCTCCCTCTGTTGTCTGTCTGTCTATCTTTCTCGGTCTCCCTCTGTCGTCGGTCTGTCTATCTTTCTCTGTTCCCTCTGTCTGTCTGTCTGTCTATCTTTCTCTGTCTCCTCTGTCTGTCTGTTGTCTGTATTCTCTGTCTCCTCTGTCTGTCGTCTGTCTATCTTTCTCTGTCTCCTCTGTCTGTCTGTCTGTCTGATTCCTCTGTCTCCCTCTGTCTGTCTGTCTGTCTATCTTTCTCGTCTCCCTCTGTCTGTCTGTCTGTCTATCTTTCTCTGTCTCCCTCTGTCTGTCTGTCTGTCTGTAATCCTCTGTTCCTCTGTCTGTCTGTCTGTCTAATCTTTCTCTGTCTCCCTCTGTCTGTCTGTCATGTCTATCTTCTCTGTCTCCCTCTGTCTGTCTGTCTGTCTATCTTTCTCTGTCTCCCTCTGTCTGTCTGTCTGTCTGTATTCCTGTCTCCCTCTGTTGTCTGTCTGTCTATCTTTCTCTGTCTCCTCTGTCTGTTGTCTGTCTGTATTCCTCTGTCTCCCATCTGTCTGTCTGTTGTCTATCTTCTCTGTCTCCCTCTGTCTGTCTGTCTGTCTATCTTTCTCTGTCTCCTCTGTCTGTCTGTCTGTCATCTTTCTCTGGGCTCCCCCTTGTCTGTCTGTCTGTCTCTATTCCTCTGTCTCCCTCTGTTGTCTGTCGTCTATCTTTCCCGTCTCCCTCGTCTGTCTGTCTGTCTATCTTCTCTGTCTCCCTTGTCTGTCTGTCTGTCTCTATTCCTCGTCTCCCTCTGTCTGTCTGTCTGTCTATCTTTCTCGGTCTCCCTCTGTCTGTCTGTCTGTCTCTATTCCTCTGTCTCCTCTGTCTGTCTGTCTGCTATCTTCTCGTCTCCCCCCTGTTGTCTGTCTGTCTATCTTTCTCTGTCTCCCTCTGTCTGTCTGTCGTCTATCTTTCTCTGTCCCCTCTGTCTGTCTGTCTGTCTATCTTTCTCTGTCTCCTCGTCTGTCTGTCTGTCTGTATTCCTCTGTCTCCTCTGTTGTCTGTCTGTCTATCTTTCTCTGTCTCCTCTGTCTGTCTGTCGTCTGTATTCCTTGTCTCCCTCTGTCTGTCTGTTGTCTATCTTTC
>JACEEZ010003971.1:17500-22500 GCA_016584305.1 Chionoecetes opilio | reverse complement strand
GCGGGGCCCTACCAACTACTACAAAATTTCTAACTATACTATCACTACAACTCCCTAACTCCTCTCCTAATATTTGCAAACCCCTACAAACCAATAACAAACTCCCTCCCTATACTCCTCTCCAAAAATTTTGGGCTGCGGGCAAACTACAAACTACTAAAACTACTAAATTAAAACTACCCCCTCCCTAATATTTGGGCTACTACAAAACTACAACTACTACTACTACTATACCTAATCCCTCTCCTAAAAATTGCAAAACAAAACTACTACTACTACTAATTTTTCCCCAAAAACTACTACTACTACTTCAAAACAAAACCAAAATTACTCCCCCCTCCCAAAATATTGCTACTATTTTACTACCAATGAAATAATTATGACGATGGGAAAAAAATAGAAATTTAACCCAAATTTAACTGTAAAAAATAGGGGGTAATGAAATCAAAGGAAAATAAAAAGGGAAAATAATTTTTTGATGATAAAAATGAATAATTTACCCCATTTTTTTCTTCTCTCCTTTTTTCCCTTTTCCCTCGCTAGCGTGAAAAAAAAAGGAAAAAATATGAGGAACCACACACACACCCCACACACACACACACACACCCCACACTTTAAATTTTACCCAAAAAATTTGAATAAAACCCCCTCCCCGGGAAATTTAAAACAAAACAAAAAAAATACCAAACCACCATAAAAAAAGAAAGATGAGACAGCTTAAATAAACGACTTACTCTTCATCTTCTTTCAAGCTTTCAAGACTTAAGACTCATTAACGTCCACTAAGCTTTGGTTCAGCTTATACATCCTTGCTTTGGTTACATCTAAGCTTTATGATGACAAAAGTATTTAACGCCTTCACGCCCAGATCTTTCCTTGGCTATAAAAATTGTCTGTTTTTTAGCCTTTAAAAAGGGGCGACAAGTCACTTAACCCCCCTTAGGACCCCGAAAGTAAAATTTTTCCCCTTGTAATTTGACCATTTAAAATAATTTTTAAAGAATATAAGCAAAGGGTTTTTTTAGATTGGGCCGGTTTTTGTATCCTTGTCCACTAACTAATTTGGGTTTTTCAGTTACTTTTTCGGGGGGGGGGGGAAATTTTTTTTTGCTAACAACAGACAATTTTTATTTTAGGGAAAGGGGAAAAATTTTGGCTTTTTAAGGGGTTAAAATTTCAAAATTAAATTTGTGACAAGGGTACTGTGGTGGGGTTTACCCCACACCTTTGGGTTAATTTCCCGTAGGTCACGGGGCCCCTCTCTTTAAAGCCTTTCCTCCCGTAATCGCCTCCCACTTTCCCTGGCGGGACATCACCTATTTATTTCCCCCCGACCGGCCAAATTTAAAAGGGGTTAGACGTTTTTCCGGGCCCTTTTTATACACAAGTCTCATGTAGGACCCGAACTTGAACTCAGGAGTTTAAACCCCACACATCGGCCCCTTCTTTCCAAAAAAAACCAACCATCAAAACCCGGGTGTCTATTTCAAAACCCTGTAGCTGACAAAGGGCAACCCACAATATCTAAACAGGTCCCTAGCTATAAAATTTTCTTATTTCACCCCGCCACCGCTCCGCCCCCCCTGGGACGCCCCCCTCCCCGCCCGGCCTCCCCCCCCTCCTCTTTAGGGCAGCGGTGAGGGATGATAAGAGTGATAAGAGCGACCCGATAAGGATAAGACAATGATAACATTTTTTTTTTTTTTTTTACCACAGGACTGGCAAGGGGGATTGCCAGTCATAAAGATAATATATAATATATATATATATATATATATATATATAATATATATATATATATATATATATATGATTATATGATATATATATATTTATATATATAATTATTATAAGAGAGAGAGAGAGAGAAGATAGGAGGAGAGAGAGAGAGAGAGAGAGAGAGAGAGAGAGGAGAGAGAGAGAGAGAGAGAGAGGAGAGAAGAGAGAGAGAGAGAGCGAGAGCCGAGCGAGTGAGCGAGAGAGAGAGAAGAGAGAGAGAGGAGAGAGTAGGAGAGAAGAGAGAGAGAGAGGAGAGAGAGAGTCATTAGTGCTGAAGTGGTTAGTTATTAAATCATTAGCAATTAAATCATTAGTCTTGAAAGAGTGTGGAAATATTAAAAAAATAAAAATTGCAAGAAAAAATATAACCACAGTCACTATTTAATGCAGCAAATATATAATGGAACAGCCAATTATATTTATTAAGGAAAAAAATACATTACACTGTACGACATTCAGAAGTAAAAAAAATACGACAAGAATTCATATTGATCGTAGTATGAAGCGAGTGAGCAAAGTACGACAATAGTTAAGTCAGTGTACGATGGAGAATACGATACCAGCGAGGCTCATACATAAAGCTTGACACATATAAAGCTAAGCCGGGAAATTAAAAGCAGAGGACATAAAGCGAATAAAGAGTAAAGAAGAGGAAGAGGAGGAAAGCCATGCATCATTTTATCATCAGCCGCGAATGTCAAGGCAGCTTCAAAATAATGTCAATCACTCTGTCTCATCTTTCGCGGCCCCGTTGCAAACCCTGATAAACAAACGTACATAAACAAATCTAAAAATAACCTTAAAATACATTACAAACTTGAAAGATACGATAAAATACATGTGTTATAGATAGGTTAAGAGAGAGAGAGAGAGAGAGAGAGAGAGAGAGAGAGAGAGAGAGAGAGAGAGAGAGAGAGAGAGAGAGAGAGATAAGAGAGAGAGAGAAAGAGGCATGTACAATGCTAAGGTAACATAAAGCGATCAATGGATGAATGAAAAGAGCTGAATGAAACTCTCTCTCTCTCTCCTCTCTTCCTCTCTCAATCTCTGTCATCTCTCCTCTCTCTCTTCCTCCTGCTCCTCCCCGCCCCTCTCCTCCTCCGCTTCCCTCGTCCTCCCTCCTCTCGTCGCTCTCCTCACCCTCTTCCTCTCTCCGTCCTCTCCTCTCTCTCTCTCTTCGTTCTCCTCCACTCTCCAACGTTCCGTCCTATCATCTGTTCTTTCCTTTCTTTTCTCTCTCACTCTCTCTCTCCGTACATCTTTGTTCCCTCTCTCTCCCCTCTCACCTCGTCGTACCTCTTTCCTCTCATCCCTTCTCGTAGCCAATCGGTTCGCGCGTTCTTAATAGTCTCTCTTCTCTTCGTGGCATTTATCTAGCGCCTCCCCACTATTCCTCCTCCTCCTCCTCCTCCTCCTATATTTGCATGCTATTCTCTTCCCAAACAAGTAATGAGTAATTCAACAGATACACTCGTACAGACATGCCTCCCGCTACCTGTTCTTCCTATGTAATCCTTTGTAATCCTCCTCCTCCTATATGTCCCCTCCTCCCCCCCGTGTGTGATGCATAGTAACACTACCACCACACACACACACACACACACACACACACCTAGTTTTTATTAGCAAGAAACTGTGTTTAGCTACCTGTGTGTGCTGTCGTGTTGTGGTGTGTGTGTGTGTTGTGGTGGTGGTGTTGGGTGTGTGGTGTGTGTGTGTGTGGTGTGTGTGTGTGGTGGTGTGTGTTTACATTACACTAGGAACTGGCCAAGGGCACAACAGAAATGGGTAATCACATGGCCCGCTTATTGCCAGTCCCTATACAGAAGACAGTAAGAAATAGGAAATAAAAAGGAGGGGGTGGCCAATTTTAAGTTCGGGAGGTGTCTTGTTACTCTTCTTTGAAAAGATGTAAGTCATAGGAAAGTGGAAATAGAAACGAAGAGAGTTCCAGAGTTTACCAGTGAAAGGGATGAAAGAGTAAAGTGATACTGATTAACTCTTGCATTAGGAAGATGACAGAATAGAGATAGAATGCTAGAAATTATTGAGGCCAGCGAGCCCCCGCGGGGGGGGGAGGCATGCAGTTTAGCAAGTTCAGAAGAGCAGTGAGCATTAAAATAACGGTAGAAGAGAGCAAGAAGATGCATACATGTGATGTGTGTGTGTGTGTGGGTGTGTGTGTGTGTGTGTGTGTTGTGTGTGTGAACAAACATGTTGTGTGTGTGTGTGTGTGTGTGTGTGTGTGTGTGTGTGTGTGTGTGTGTGTGTGTGTGTGTGTGTGTGTGTGTGTGTGTGTGTGTGAAGCAACATGTGTGTGTGTGTGTGTGTGTGTGTGTGTGTGTGTGTGTGTGTGTGTGTGGTGTGTGTGTGTGTGTGTGTGTGTGTGTGTGTGTGTGTGTGTGTGTGTGTGTGCGCGCGTGTGCGTGACGTTACCTGCAACATATAAGAACTGGTCTCTCCATTATGTAAGTATGTGTATGTGTGTGTGTGTGTGTGTGTGTGTGTGTGTGTGTGGTGTGGTGTGTGTGTGTGTGTGTGTGTGTGTGTGTGTGTGTGTGTGTGTGTGTGTGCGTGCGCGTGCGTGACGTTACGTGCAACATATAAGAACTGGTCTTTCCATTATGTAAGTATGTGTATGTGTTTGTGTTGTGTGTGGTGTGTGTGTGTGTGTGTGTGTGTGTGTGTGTGTGTGTGTGTGTGTGTGTGTGTGTGTGTGTGTGTGTGTGTGTGTGTGTGTGTGTGTGTGTGTGTGGATTCTCCTTGACATTGACCAAGAGTAGAATAATCCACAGCCTCCCAGCAACGCCAACGCTGATTTCCTTAACACTACTAACACACACCTAGAGAGAGAGAGAGAGAGAGAGAGAGGAGAGAGAGAGAGAGAGAGAGAGAGAGAGAGAGAGAGAGAGAGAGAGAGAGAGAGAGAGAAGAGAGAGAGAGAGAGAGAGAGAATCCTGTTTCTATGTAATAATATCGTTGACATCCAATTCTTTTATATTATACATGATTGAAGGCACACACACACACACACACACACACACACACACACACATTGTATCACAACACACACACACCACAAACAATCCACATTGTATCACTAAAACTCTCATAAAGTATGTCTCAGTGTATTTCTTTCTCTTTCTCTCTCTCTCTCTCTCTCTCTCTCTCTCTCTCTCTCTCTCTCTCTCTCTCTCTCTCTCTCTCTCTCTCTCTCGTCT
>JACEEZ010003971.1:0-12500 GCA_016584305.1 Chionoecetes opilio | reverse complement strand
TTTATCGGTTTCTGTTTTTTTCGTGTTATCGGTTTTATCTTGTGTTGGTTTATCGGTTTTATTATCGGTTGGTTTTGGTGTGTTATCGGTGGTTGGTTTAGTGGTGGTATCGGGTTTCTTATCTGGTGTTACTTTATCGGTTTTATCGGCTGGTTTGACAGACGTTGTATCGGTTTTAGGAGGAGTAGTAGTAGTGGTGTCATTCTTATCGGCTTTCTTCGTAACACTATCCACCTTATCGGGACCTTTTGCAGAAGTGTCAGTCTTATCGGAAGAAACCTTAGTAGTAGTATCACCTTTCTTATCAGCCGGTTTAACAGTGCTGTCTTTGGTTCCTTATTCTTATCACTCTTATCAGTAACCTTCTGATCTATGGCTACCGGAGGCTTATCCACGACAGCGTTTTCATGTGTTTTATCCTTTTGGGTGTCATTTGGAACTCCTTTCTTCGCAGGATCACCACTTTTCTTATCTACACTTTCCTGGGTCTTATCTCCCGTCGTGGGATCGGCAGGAGGGGTCGGGGGATCCCAATCGTCGCTGTTTTGGTCAATGTCCGGCGCTTCTGAGAGTGTTATCTGTGGGACTGGCTTGTGGGCGCGCTTCTTGGCATCTTCTGTTTACAAAGGCGCAGGGAAAGGGAAAAGTAGGTGAGGGTGGTGGGGGATTGGGCATGGGTGAGGTTGGGGGACATGGGTGGGGGATGGTTGTGGGGTACATGTACTGAGGGTTTAGGAGGATTGGGTGTAGGTATGGGGATGGTTTAAGGATGTAATGAATTAGGGTTAAACGAGCGTCACAGGTTATCTGTAACCCGCCGCTATAGGTTAGTTAAGTAGAAAATAATAAAAATAAAAAATGTATGTTAATAAAATGAAAAAAACAAAAATCAGTATAAGATTATTATAAGATGATAATGTTTATTAATAACAAATCCAGATCCAAAAAAGAAATACCATTGCCTATAAAAAAAAAAAAAAAAAAAAAAAAAAAAAAAAAATGACATAATGAATGATAATAGAAAAAGAATTGATTCTCATTAATCATCTCAAACACAAAAATAAGTCCATATGTGGCATTAGTCGTCAAAGAGAAGAATAAGTGTAAAAATGAAGAAATAATGGTAAATGAGATAAACATTGTAAAAAAATGAGATAAGAATCGCATCCAAAATTGAATCCCCTCTCCATATGACAATACTCTCAAAACAAAAGAAAAAAGTCTCCCGAAAAAATGAAGCAAAATAAGTCGTCCTGAAAAAATGAAGAAAATAAGTCGTCCCGAAAAAATGAAGAAAATAAGTCGTCCCGAAAAAATGAAGAAAATAAGTCGTCCCGAAAAAATGAAGAAAATAAGTCGCCCACAGTTCTTACAGTATCAATAGGACAGCGGATGTGTTCATCCCTATATTTAGAATATCAGTTTTATATGTATATATTTTTTTCTTCTTCACATTGTATGTCTGTATGAAGTTCTATATGTATAATATTTTTTTTTTTTTTTTTTTGAAGAAGAAGAAGACTACTGTAGTGACTGAAGGTGAGTCACTCCACACCTGGCTAATCCTCCAGTAGTCTCGACCTGACCCTCCTTCTTAATCTCGACCTGAGCCGCATTGGTATGCAGGCGTCAGTCAGGTCACGGTTGGAGAAAGGAGGGCTCAGGGTGGGGACACTCAGTGAGACACAGACCTCTGTACGGGACACAACCTCTCCCAAATAAACATCACCAACCAACCTGTGTCTGGTTTTAACCCGTGTCTAGTTGGAAGAACACTACAATAAGTCGTCCCGAAAAAATGAAGAAAATAAGTCGTCCCGAAAAAATGAAGAAAATAAGTCGTCCCGAAAAAATGAAGAAAATAAGTCGTCCCGAAAAAATGAAGAAAATAAATCGTCCCGAAAAAATGAAGCAAATAAGTCGTCCCGAAAAAGAAGAAGAAAATAAGTCGTCCCGAAAAAATGAAGAAAATAAGTCGTCCCAAAAAAATGAAGCAAATAAGTCGTCCCGAAAAAATGAAGAAAATTAGTCGTCCCGAAAAAAAAGAAGAAAATAAGTTGTCCCGAAAAGAAAAAAGAAAAAGTCCCGTAAAAAAAAAAAAAAAAAAAAAGTCATCCCGAAAAAAAAAAAAAAAAAAATGCGGCAAAAACATGATATCTGAATCTGAAACAGGAAACACAAATGGCAACTTAAAATGAAAAAAAGAAAAATGGTGGAATGGGCGAGATAAGGCGAGATAAGGTGCTTCCCTCCTCCCCGCATTGCCTCACGTGACATCCAGGAGTCACGTGCCCGAACCTCGAAACGCACGCCTCCCGGAACACCGAAGCTTCGAACCTGTGGCTTTGAATCACCGAAACAGCTCGGAACTACCTTTTTTTCTCACAAACTACCAAAGAGTTGTTTTATGTGGGTATTTCATCTTTTTTGGCGACTGAAGCGTATTTTAAAGGGCATTGAGGCAAGTGTTGGGTTTAGGACATGAGTCTCGGATCCTGGGAGCTTTAGGACACCGAGGGTTTGTGTTACTTTAAAAGGACACGTCAGCGAGAGTTGCGAGGCATGAGTGCAGCTTTAGGAATACTGAAGGCTGGGCTGGGCGTCTGTGTGGTGGTGGTGGTGGTGGTGGAGGCGCCCTGTGGTGGGGGGAGAGGGGAGGGGCGGACCCAAGCCTCAAGCCATTCACAGACGCACTAAGGACATCGGGACGGACATCGACACAAGCACGATGGACGGCGGCACACGCACCAATTAATGGCTTCCTGCAACACACACACTCACACACACCACACCGCACGCACCACCACGCCGGCCCGCGCACGCACACACGCCTCAGGACACCCCCTCGCACGGCCGCAGTCCAAGGGCGTGGCAGGGTGGGCGTCCCGGCGGCCTACCTGAGCACTTCTTCTTGGAGTCGTCCATGGTGGCTGTGAGGGCGCGGCGGCTGACGTCCTCCTCCCGCAGCGTCCAGAGGTGAACTGTTGAGCTCCTGTCCCGCGAGTCGACGCCGCGGCAGCCTCGTCTCTTTCCCCTCTGTCGTGTACACAGACTCCCCTCCCTTGCCTCCCCCTGGTTACCTCAGGCTCCCCCTCCTCCCCTGCCCCGCCCTTGTTCCTTCCCGCCTCTCCTAACTAAGGCAAAGACCGTCACCCCTTCAGTTAATATTATCGTGATTTCCTCCGCGCGGCAAGCTGAGGGCGGGCGACCTAGGGCACGCGAAGGAATGACGGCAGGGCGCCCAAGGACATCCCAAGGTGACTTCCCCCGCCCGCCCCTCCCAACCACGCCCCCTCGCCGGTAACACCCCCCCCTACACCCCCCCCCCACTACACACATTCTCCCCACAACACACTATACAAACCCTTTTATTTTTTCTTCCACAAATCCACTGTGCCAAAACTCCTGACTTCCCTCCCTAAAACCCCGACCTCACCCAGACCACGCCCTTCCCACGCCCTCTCCACGGCCACCCACCCACGCCCTACCTCACACCCGGACCAACCTTGCATGACCTGGCGCCTCGCAAGTGACCCGAGGCGTTAGATGAGTCAGCCCCGGAGTCGCTTCGCCGGCCAGTCTCCTGAAGCGCATAGAAAACGGGTGTTGCTTCCTGACTGCACGGGTGGTTATGAATTCTTATGACCCGATACTTTGTCCTTACGTGCACCTCAGGTTAGGTTTGGTTAGGTTAGGCTAGGACCTAAAATAACCGTTTTTAGGTATATTATTTTATTAAGGGTTATTTTAGGTTAATTTTTGGTTTATTTGAGGTTTAGTTTAGGATATTTGAGGTTTATTTTAGGTTATTTAGTTTTTTTTTGGGTTATTTGAGAGCTCAGACCTCCCTTACCTGTCCTTATGTGCTTTTTCTTCTTGCGTACGTACTTCTCCTAATTGCACGGTAATCGTAACTTAATGTATGATGTAATTTAGGGTAATGTGCGTGATGCAATACTTTTTACATCATATTGCGTCATGGTGTTACTTTTTACATCATATTATATGGTGTTACTTTTTACATTATATTACATGGTGTTATGAATGTAAAAGTTGTTACCTCCGCCAACGAAGTTGGAGGGGTTATGTTCTCACCCCGATCTGTCTGTCTGTCTGTCTGTCTGTCTGTCTGTCTGTCTGTCTGTCTGTTAGTGTACAGGATTTCTCGAAAAGTTACGAATAGATTTGGACCAAACTCGGTATACCAAGTCTATTTGGTATAAGGAAGAACTGATTTAATTTTGGATGAAATCTATTGAGCAACTGTTGCCATGGCAACCAATTGATGAAACATTCGGCCGGAGGTATGTGCTCATACCGAGTGCATATATATATATATATATATATATATATATATATATATATATATTATATATATATATATATATATATATATATATATATATATATATATATATATTAGTATATTATTATTTTTTTTCTTTACTTTTTTTTTTCTTTTTTTTTTTTTTACTTTTTTATATTCGGGCGGAGGTATGCGCTCTACTGAGTGCCCCCCCCTCCCCCCTAGTTCATATTGTAATAGTTTATCTCATATCTCTCTTATCTTATCTTTTTTTACGCAAAGTTGAAAAGTGCATAAAAAAAGTTTGTAGGTATATTAATTTCAAATATTTATGAGAAGTTTGTTTATTTTTCAGTTATTAACCTTGAGGCCCAGACCGTAATTTCCATTGTAATTTGGGTACCATTAGACGATTTGTAGTGAATATAAGCAATGTTTTATAGATATGACCTGTTTAGTATCCTTGTCCACTAACTAATTTGGTATATTCAGTTACTTTTCGTAATTTTATGGCTAACAACAGACGATTTTTTATAGCAAAGGTTAAGATCTGGGCTTGAAGGGGTTAAACACGTGACTTTCGTAATATTCTTATAATAGAAATGGCAACAATTTACTCAAGGTTACTCATCAATTTACTCTTACTAACGCAAGCTTATAATGATCTCAGTATTATTATTATTACTATTAGTATTATTATTATTATTATTATTTATTAAGGTAGGTCAGCAACTGGGACTTCCGTAGCAACATGACTTAATTAGTGAACAGAACAAAAACTCAAACTATTTATTCCAACATCTAGGTAATAAAAATACTTTGCGAATATAACACCATGTGCGAATCTTGTGTTGCTCCTGCGTGACATAATGAGAGCCAATGTATAGGTGCTCTCTCTCTCTCTCTCTCTCTCTCTCTCTCTCTCTCTCTCTCTCTCTCTCTCTCTCTCTCTCTCTCTCTCTCTCTCTCTCTCTCTCAATCACGTGCACACTTCCTGCCATCTATGTCAGCCAAGACAACCACCCACGCACATAAAGAAAGAAAGAGAGAGAGAGAGAGAGAGAGAGAGAGAGAGAGAGAGAGAGAGAGAGAGAGAGAGAGAGAGAGAGAGAGAGAGAGAGAGAGAGAGTCATTCACACCGTAAGTATCTCGTAAAAATGTTCTGACTCCACCCCACGATGTGATAACACACACACACACACACACACGCACACGCACACACACAGTCACACACACACACACACACCCACACACACACATTTCACCTGCCGCTACCACCACCTTTCCACCACGGGATAGAAGGGAGGGGTGAAGGGAGGGGGGAGGCTAAAAATAAGGGTAGGGTTGGGAAGATTAAGGTGAAAGAGTTGCATTATTTGTCCCTGTCTGTCTTTCCGTCTTCCCCTCTATATATCTATATCTATCTATCTATTTTTCTTTCTGTCAATCGATCTATCTCAATAAAACAATATAAAGTAAAGAAAATAGTACAACAGAAACGGCTACAACAATAACAACAATATCTACTACTACTACTACTACTACTACTACTACTATACTACTACTACTACTACTATTACTACTACTACTACTATCATACTACTACTACTACTACTGACTGCTATTACTACTACAGCTCACAAGTTATAGATAGAACCTCCCCCTATACACAATTCCTTAGGATATAAATTTAGCACATTACATAAACACGTGAAATGCCAGCACATTTTGTCGTCGCTTACCTAACATTATGCAACATAGAAGACTAGAATATCATGTGTGTGTATTTGGCGTTGTGTGTGTGTGTGTGTGTGTGTGTGTGTGTGTGTGTGTGTGTGTGTGTGTGTGTGTGTGTAATTATGACAGCATGCCTAAAAAAATAAACATGCCGTAATCTCACACAAACTTAAAACAGACGCTCACATGTTTTGGCAGAGTTTACCCTAAGACTCCATTTTCTCCACCGCCAGGCCGAGTACAAGATAATGCAACACAGCCCACTATATTTGTTATCTAACGCAATTCTATCTACATTACGAACCTTCAATGTATAGATAATGAATTGATAATGATACTACATCGTCTGGGTTATCATGGAATCAAGAATCAACCCCAACATTCAGAGATATTGCAAGATATAAATGAGGCAGCAATCTTCTCGCCGTATAACGCATGATAGAAAATGTTGAATATTTATCACTAACTCACTTAAACTTGCATGGTGTTAACTTTATCCCTTTTCTATCTCTCTTTATTCCTAGCAAAGGTTATCAATCAACTTATGTAGATAACAGTGAAGTCGCCACCTGCAGTGAAGTCGCCAGGCGCCAAATATTACGAATTATAGCATCACTACTGATTTTTATGTGCCACTGAAGATGTTACACAGTAGTTTATATCATGATTGTATAATCTACCCTGTTTCAGCGTTGTTTTATGCTTTGTAGCTGCAAATATAACTGTTGCATATTTTGCTTCTCACGTTTTTCTTCGCGCGATGACAGACAGTAAACAGTAGCCTTGCGGGCGACAGGACACAAGACTTGCCAGATCTTTCAAACTTGAATAGAATTTATTTTCACGTTGGCAGAGGAATTTTTATATATCCAAGCATCTTCCGCAGCTAATATATTTAGAGACTTGTTTTACTTTACCTCTAATTTCCCTGAATTCCCCAGTGGCGACTCAACTGTTGGGTTAAAATACTAGCTGGCGACTTTACTGTAGTAGGTATAGTGAGGTCGCCACTCGGTTTTATTTTTGTCATTTGTTCATTTATAGCCCTAATATGACACAGATGAAGACACAAAATGACACAGACTCTCCAGATAGCCCCTTCTAACTTTCCTGAAATCATGGATGTACAAATGTAAGTATTAACGCCACCACACGTCTGTAAATAACAAAGAAACGTTGAACTGGCGACTTCACTGTTATCTACGGAAGGTGTTGTAAAAAATCACCCTTTAAGTAATACTAACTCATTTATGGTCCCTAGGTAAGTTCTCTAGAAATAAGTTATGAGTGATTACATAAACAGGATAAACTTAGCAACTTGTTTTTACCTTCTTATGCTTACTCACATCATCATACCTACGAATCCACGATTACATAAGTTAGGTAAGTTTAATAAAGTTTTAGTTACATAAACACCACCTGGGATGAATTCTTACATTAACTTACTTCATTTATGTCTATTCATTCATTTTTATCTCCGTATTTCTATTAAAGTTATTAAGTCTTCTCTTTTTCCTCCCTCGTTGGCTAGAGTTCATGTCCAGTAATTGGATGGAGGTGTTGTGGGGGAGTGGTGGTGTGGTGGTGGTGAGTGTTGTGGGGGAGTGGTGGTGATGGTGGTGGGTGTGTGTGTTGGGGGGAGGGGTGAATGGAGGAGCTTACTAAACCCTGAGGGAGTTGAATAAAGGGGCATTGAAGGAGAGGGTGATTATATTGTGTGTTGTGGAGGGAAGGGAAGGGAAGGGAAGGAAGGGAAGGGAAGGGAAGGGAAGGGAAGGGTAGCGAGGTGAACTGAAGTGTATAGAAAGGAATTTATGTGAAGTAAAATGAAGTGAAATGAAGTGGAGTGGATGATTGGACTGCCTGTAATATTTTGTTGGTTCAGAGTGGGTTGAAGTGTGAAGTGTGAATCAGGTGGTTTTTGGCCCCACACAGCGCTACACAAGGTGATGTAAGATTCTCTCCCCCCCCTTCTCTCTCCCTCTCTTCTTGGCTTTGTTGCATCATCTGCCCGCATTCTATCGCCTTAACAACACACATTCTTCTCATAACTTACTAACAACGTCTTTTCATCGCTCTATTACAGCGATTCTTAACCTGGGGGGCGCGCCCCCTTAGGAGGGCGTGAATAATCACCTAGGGGGCGTGAGCCTTGAGAGAAACTGGAAGAACTGTCAAGTATTTAACTTTAAGCTCGGCCTTCGCTTTAACATGAAGCTCGCGCGTGAGTGAGCACAGTCAGTACGGAGAAGCAAGTGTGGCTGAAAAACTCTGCGGGACGTCTTGCCAGATTTCACTTACTTTTGTAGACTTTTATGCAATATAATTTTTTTCAATATTATTGTTATTATTAATTATCATTATCACTGGTATTATTATATAAACGCGATCTTAACTGAATCTGCTGGGTATATGCAATGTGTTTGTGAATAACTATGTGCACAATAAGTGTTAAAAGCACGCATTTTTAAAGTTTATTTTCTGATTTAGGATTACATTTGAAATATCTTTGTTGAAGAAGTGAAGGGGGGCATGGGCAAGGACCCACTACTGAATGGGCGTGGTGGTGAAGGGGGGCATGGCGGCAAGGACCCACTACTGAAGGGGCGTGGTGGTGAAGGGGGGCATGGCGGCAAGGACCCACTACTGAAGGGGCGTGGTGGTGAAGGGGGCATGGCGGCAAGGACCCACTACTGAGGGGCGAGGTGGTGAAGGGAGGCATGGCGGCAAGGACCCACTACTGAAGGGGCGAGGTGGTGAAGGGGGGCATGGCGGCAAGGACCCACTACTGAAGGGGCGTGGTGGTGAAGGGAGGCATGGCGGCAAGGACCCACTACTGAAGGGGCGTGGTGGTGAAGGGAGGCATGGAGGCAAGGACCCACTACTGAAGGGCGTGGTGGTGAAGGGAGGCATGGCGGCAAGGAGCCACTACTGAAGGGGCGTGGTGGTGAAGGGGAGGCATGGCGGCAGGGAGCCACTACTGAAGGGGCGTGGTGGTGAAGGGAGGCATGGCGGCAAGGACCACTACTGAAGGGGCGTGGTGGTGAAGGGAGGCATGGAGGCAAGGACCCACTACTGAAGGGGCGTGGTGTGAAGGGGGCATGGCGGCAAGGACCCACTACTGAAGGGGCGTGGTGTGAAGGAGGCATGGCGGCAAGGACCCACTACTGAAGGGGCGAGGTGGTGAAGGGGGGCATGGCGGCAAGACCCACTACTGAAGGGGCGTGGTGGTGAAGGGGGGCATGGCGGCAAGGAGCCACTACTGAAGGGGCGTGTGGTGAAGGGAGGCATGGCGGCAAGGACCCACTACTGAAGGGGCGTGGTGGTGAAGGGGCATGGGGCAAGGACCCACTACTGAAGGGGCGTGGTGGTGAAGGGAGGCATGGCGGCAAGGACCCACTACTGAAGGGGCGGCGTCGGGGCGGGTGGTGAAGGGGGGCATGGCGGCAAGGACCCACTACTGAAGGGGCGTGGTGGTGAAGGGGGGGCATGGCGGCAAGGACCCACTACTGAAGGGGCCGAGGTGGTGAAGGGGGGCATGCGGCAAGGACCCACTACTGAAGGGGCGTGGTGGTGAAGGGGCGGCATGGCGGCAAGGACCCACTACTGAAGGGGCGTGGTGGTGAAGGGGGGCATGGCGGCAAGGACCCACTACTGAAGGGGGTGGTGGTGAAGGGAGGCATGGCGGCAAGGACCCACTACTGAAGGGGCGTGGTGGTGAAGGGGGCATGGCGGCAAGGACCCACTACTGAAGGGGCGTGGGTGAAGGGAGGCATGGCGGCAAGGACCCACTACTGAAGGGGCGTGGTTGGTGAAGAGGCATTGGGCAAGTGACCCATTACTGAGGGGGTCCTCGGTGGTTTGAGGCATGCGGCCACAGGCCACTACTGAGTGGGCGTGGTGGTGATTAGGAGCATGGCGGCAAGACACTACTGAAGGGGCGTGGTGTGACAGGCAGGACTGTGCGGCAAGGCCCACTACTATAAGGAGGCGGGTGTTGAGGAGGCATGGGGCAGACCCTACTGAGGGGCGTGGTGGTGAAGGGCGGCATGGCGGCAAGGCCACTACTGAAGGGGCGTGTGTGAAGGGAGTGCATGGCGGAAGACCCATCTGAAAGGGGTGGTGGTGAAGGAGGCTGGGCAAGGACCCATACTGAAGCGTTGGTGGTGAGGGGCTGGCGGCAGACCCATATGAAGGTGGTGGTGGTGAAGGGAGCATGGCGCAAGGACCCACTACTGAAGTCTGGTGGTGAAGGTGCGGCATGGCGGCAAGACCACTACGAGGGCTGGTGTGAAGGGAGGGCATGCGCAAGGACCACACACTGAAGGGGCTGTGGTGAAGGGAGCATGCGGCAAGGACCCACTACTGAAGGGCCTGGTGGTGAAGGGGGCATGCGGCAAGACCCACCTACTGAGGGCGTGGTGGTGAAGGGAGGCATGGCGGCCAAGGACCCCCTACGGAAGGCGGGGTGAATGGGGCATGGCGCAAGACCCACTCACTGAAGGGGCGTTGGTGAAGGAGCTGCGGCAAGACCCTACTAAGGGACGAGTGGGAAGGGAGGCATGCGGCAAGAGACCACTACATGAAGGGGCGTGGTGGTGAAGGAGGCATGGTCGCAAGGACCCACTTGAAGGGGAGGAGTGAGGAGGATGGGGCAGGACTAGAGGAGGGGGGGGAGGGGGCATGGCGGCAGGACCCACTACTGAAGGGCGAGAGTGGTGAAGGAGATTGGCGCAAGGACCCACTATGAGGGCGAGTGGTGAAGGGGGGCATGGCGGCAAGGACCCACTATGAAGGGGGGTGGTGAAGGAGGCATGGCGGCAAGGACCACTATGAAGAGGGAGGGTGGTGAAGGAGGCATGGCGGCAAGGACCACTACTGAAGAGAGGAGAGTGGTGAAGGGGGCATGGGGCAAGACCCACTACTGAAGGGCGAGGTGGTTGAAGGGGGCATGGGAGCAAGGCCACTACCCGAAGGGCGGGTGGTGAAGGGGGCATGGGGCAAGGACCCACTACTGAAGGGGCGTGGGGGGGTGAAGGGGGGGGATGGGGCAAGGGACCCACTACTGAAGGGGCTGGTGGTGAAGGGGGGCATGGCGGGAAGGACCCACTACTGAAGGGGGGTGGTGGTGAAGGGGGCATGGCGGGAAGGACCCACTACTGAAGGGGGGTGTGGTGAAGGGGGCTGGGGCAAGGACCCATCAAGGGGCGGGGGAAAGGGGTGGGGGTTTAACGGGGGGAAGGGGGATGGCGGCAGGACCCCCTACTGAAAGGGTGGTGGTGAAGGGGCATGGCGGAAGGGACCCATACTGAGGGGGTGGTGGTGAGGGGGGGGATGGCGGCAAGGACCCCTACGAGGGGGGGTGGGGGTGGGAAGGGGGGGGCATGGAAGGCAAGGGGGCCCCACTACTGAAAAAGGGGGGGTGGTAAAACGGTTAAGGAACACTGCTCTATTACTACCTTGGGTTTCCCCAGATGGGTTTTCCCCTCCCCACTCCTCCTTTACGTTCTATCGCTTCTATTTGGTTAATTTTTGTTATATTTGTCCTTCACCCTCCTCTATCCTTCTGTAGGAGCTGTGATGGATCGCCTAATCTCCTCACTCCTACACACGTCTCTCGAGGTAATTTACATGACTTCCTTCCGTTTCCTGTCCTCGTATTTAAATGTTCCTCTCTTTGTTATCTGTGACGGATGCCTTCATTTAGAAAAGGAGATTTAAGATGTTGTTTAAACTTTGCATATGTAAATTCTTGCTTGCTTCGTTACTATTTGCTTTAATGTTATATTTTGCTTTTAATTCCAGACTGTTTCTCGTTTTTTTTTTTTGGTGGATTTATTTCGGTGTCTGTCTGTCTGTGTGTCTACCTGTTTAACACACACACACACGCACACAGACACACACACAGACACACACACACACACACACACACACACACCTGCAGCGCTAACTAATGAGAAGTACACACCTTCTGGCTCGTTCACGTGTGTAATTAAGAAAGTGGAGAAGTGGATAGAGCCCTGGCCCCCCCCTTTCGGAACCCCCCCTCATTGTGCCCCCCTCACCCAAAGCCCCCCCCCCACCCCTCCCCCCCTCCTTGAAGCCTGGCCAAATTAAAAGGAAGAAGGAAAGAGGAAACAGCGAAGAGAAAAAATAATCATCGTAAGGTGCTAAAAAGGAGGAAAATTTTTTACATACAGGAAAGAAAAGGGGGGAGGAAGATGAAAAGGAGGAGGAGGGGAGGAGGAGGAGGAGAGGGGGGGAGGAGGTGATAAAGCAGGCGAGAAATGAAAAAAAAGAATAATTTTTTCCTCGAAAGAACTTAAGAAGATTGCAAGTTATTAGGGGGGGGGGAGAGAGAGAGAGGAGAGGAAAAGAGAGAGAGGAGAGAGGAGAGAGAGAGAGGGAGAGAGGAGAGAGAGAGAGGAGAGTTTTTTAGGGGGAAAAGGGGGGGGGG
>JACEEZ010003970.1:0-52140 GCA_016584305.1 Chionoecetes opilio | reverse complement strand
GGCCAGGCCGATGCCTGCGCGCAGCTGACAACTGGGTGGCTGCCTTGATAGTCATGGCCGGGACTTCTGCGCCTAGATCTTGAGGCCCAGCTCCTCGCACTTGGCGGTGATGAGGTCGAGAGCGCGCTGCGTCTTGCAAAGCCTGTCACCCCGCCCGGTGACAACGAGGGCCAGGTCGTCGGCGTAGCTGAGCAGGACGGTGGCCCGCGATGATTTAATGTAAAAATATCTATCACTTCAGATATATTTGAATCTTGCAAGGGTAGACATCTTGAGTAGCAGATGTCTTAAAATATGATATATGTGATGTTTAATTGATTATAATATTTGAATAATTTTAAGTTTATTGTTTAAAGTTTAAAAGTATTACATTTGAAATATATGATAAGCAAAACAAATAAAATAATTTGATTTATTAAAATTAATAATAGTATCCCCTTAAAATGTACATTCTCTCTAATATGAATTTTATAGAAAACGTTCCAGCAGAGACTATATTAACAGCAGGCCCGTAGGCATGCAGGAATTGAAATTTTGGAGGGCTTTACTTTCCCCTCCCATAGAAATGTTCAAATGTAAACTGAACATAAACAGTAGTAGTAGTAGCAACAGATATGGTAATAGTTGTAGTAGCAATAAGTACGTAGTAATAGTAGTAGTAAGTACGTAGTAATAGTAGTAGTATAAGTAGTAGTAGTAGTAGTAGTAGTAGTAGTAGTAGTAGCAGTAATAATAGTAGTAGTAATAATAGTAGTAGTAGTAGTAGTAGTAGTAGTAGTAGTAGTAGTAGTAGTAGTAGTAGTGGTAATAATAGTAGTAGTGGCAATAATAGTAGTAGTAGTAGTAATAGTATACGTAGTAGTAGTAGTAGTAGTAGTAGTAGTAGTAGTAGTAGTAGTAGTTACAATAGTAGTAGTAGTAGTAATAGTAATAGTAGTAGTAATAGTAGTAGCAGCAGATATAGTAGTTGTAGTAGGTAGTGGTAGTAAAAGTAGTTATAACAGTAGCCTAGTATCAGTAGTAGTAGTAATACGTAATAGTGGTACAAAATTCAAAACTTGTATATGATAGAATAAGCTTGTCCATAATATGTTAATCGGGGGTTTCAGGTCAGACTGCTGAAAATTGAAAAAATCGGTTTAATAAAATTTTTTGAATTACTATTATTCAAAAACTAAGCTTCATTGGGGAATGCAAATGGTTGCATTTAGACGGCATTAGTGTGGACTTTATTCAATTAGTGCCCGATATGGGTATGTCAAAAAGTATGAGAGCGGTAACTCTTACAATTTGTATCTATTTTACACTTTGTTACCCTCTATCTCAGTTAATTATTGACGGAGTGTGTTCATTTTTACTGGGCATATCATTGACATTATCCACTATATATGTGCAAAGAATGAGCTCTGAGTGGGCCTTAGTTTGAAAAATGAAAAATAATATGTTTTCTTCTTTTACATTTTTATGCTCGTCCCATTCACGCACCAAGAATGATAGAGACTTGAGTTACGATATATACTTTTAAAAAGTAATGGTATCTACCCCCAAAATTTAAAAAACGTTTGAGGAATTCAATGAAAAATATGCTCTCTATAATTGTTCAAAAATGAGCTTAAAATCCCTATTTTGAAGATTTTCAGTCTTCCCGTTTCAAAAGGGAGGTTCATTCAGACATGCAATTCACTCTATATTGTATAGAATCCAGTGCTATTTGCCTTAGTGCCCCCCCCAAAAAAAATATATATATAATTATATGAATGCAAAAACTTTGAAGAAAAATAATCCGTCTATATGCCCATATTTAGAGGATTGTAATTCTAAGATTTTTTATTATAAACCCTTGAAACTCTAACAGCTGCTAAATAGTAGTATATTGTGCAATAAGAAGAAATTTTAATGCTGTATCTTAATTTATCTTTGAGTGCTAGTGACTTAAATATCGGTCATAGGACTTTCTATATTCAAATAGTGCCAGCGGTCAAATATCAAGGCTTATATTTTTTTTCTATTTTTCCCTGAATATGAAATTTAATGTTGCTTTCTGTAAACTGCATATAGTTTTACGTATGAGAGAGGTAGATTATCGTTGAATTACTTTTATTGTTCTGTTAGAATAGCTTAAAAATTACCTTATATTTTTTTTACAAAACTTTTCAAATTCGTTCGATTTAATTTTTCGGCTTAAGGTATATCAAATGGACTATAGAGAAAGAGAAAAAGGGAGAGAAATATGAGAGGGAGGGAAATGCCACAATTTTCTTTTAATTTAAATATTTCGCCTTATGAATATTAGTTTTTGGGTTGTATCTGGTAGACCGTTTGTCTGATTGTAAAACGTATTGAAAATTATTTATATATCTTTTTATAATCTACACTTTTAATTTATATAATTTTTTTTGTATCTATAAGGAAAATGCCACTTTTGGGGCATAATGTGAAACATTACGCCTTAGGAATAATTGTTTTGAGTTTTATCTTGTAAACTGTTTGCCTTAATATAGAACTTATAGAAAACTATTTATAGAGTTTTTTTATTATCTATAATTTTGATATCATGTCTTTTTTTTGTATCTATAAGGAAAAGGCCACTTTTTTGGGTATAATGTAAAATATTATGCCTTATGAATAATACTTTTTGGGTTGTGTCTGCTAAACTGTTTATCAGATTTTTTAACTAATAGAATAGTATTTATAGATTTTTTTATGATCTATAATTTTTATATATATATTTTTTTTTTATCTATAAGGGAAATGCCCCTTTTTGGGCATATAATGGAAAATATGACATATAAATCATAATGTTTGGTTGTATCTGTTAAACCGTTTGCCTCTTAATAAACTTATAGGCGACTATTTATGGATTTTTTTATGATCTATAATTTTGATGTCGGAATTTTTTTTGTATCTCTAAGGAAAAGGCCAGTTTTGGGGTAATCGTGTAAAATATAATGCCAGATTTATAATACTTTTTGACCTGTATCTGGTAAACTGTTTGTCTAATTTTTAAACTAAAGGCACAGCATTTTTTTATTTTTTAGGGTCTATAATTTTGATGCGTATGATTTTTTTTGTATCTATAGTTATTCAAAAAACTTGATCTAGCACCCTTCATATTTGTCAGTTTTTTTATATTTTGTAATATATGATGGGTACTGTACTAATACCTCATCTGTAAAAAAAAAAAAAAAAATCGATAAAAATTGTTAAAATCGCTAATATTTTCTACAATTTTTAATTTTTTTTCATTATCACCCATATAAAGTTTCGTTAGTTCGTTTTCGACTATATAGAATAGTTTCTATAGATTTTTGGGGTAAAAATTTTTTATATATTCTTTTTTTCATTTCTTTTTTAAGAGAAAAAAAATGTAAAAAAAAACTAAACGCAAATTAACTATAGAAATGATCCTATATTGTCGGGAACGTAGTAACGAAACTTTTTGTGGGTGATGAGGGAAAAAAAAAGAAAAAAAATAGGAAAAAAGTAGCGAATCTTACAGTTTTTATCCAAATGTAATAAAATTCACACAGATGGCGTATGAGTACAATATCTATACTATTGTGACAAATCAAATTGATCCAACAAATATTAAGGGTGCTAGATGTAAAAAAATAAACATGATTTTTGAATGGCTCCTGCATCCTTGCTATGTGTCAGATCACTCTGATTTGTTCATATGTTAGAGATATTATACTATTACATCATATGAATAAATATTATTAAAATCGGTTGAAAATGTTTAGAGTTATAAAAAGTATAAAAAAATTACATTACGGGTGCCGAGCGAATAGTTTAAAGGTCTAAGAATCACTAATGGGGTCGCTCAACAGCGATTAGTTACCGAGATAGAGAATATCAAGAAAAGGGTACTCTGTACCTATGAATGATTTCTGAAAATTAATATTTTTCCCACTTAGGAGCTGAATTAGGGCATTTAAATAAATATTTTATATTTTTTTCTAAGCGTGGAAATGCCATTAAAAATGATGTGTCATTGAAGTCCAGCGACATCCTGTCGAGAAAAAAATCTTCGAGACATTGTATAGTCTTAGCCCTTTTATGACTTCAAATATTGACATATAATCCCCAAACTTTCACAAGTATGTTTCAGTGACGTAATGTTTTTAGATTAGGCTAATTTTTGGATATGGTGTGGATAACATCCTAATGTGTCGTTGATATAAATATGATAAACATCGGTCAATAAGTTTCGGAGGTACATCCAAAAATGTTGCAAAATCAAGCAAATGTGCTCTATTTTCACCCATAAGACCGAAAGTTAATGACAAAAATATGAATGGCTCTAATCATAACAAGAATGACTTATTCCAGCTTAAATGACACCTTTTGACTTGCTCTACCATTTTTGGTTTTGGAGATCGAGCCTTTCAAAGAGTAGTATATTTTGTCTTCAAATTGGGCCAGCGGCAATAACTCAAAGCTGATATCTCATTCAAGTTTTCCCTGAATACAAAATTGAATGTTGGATTTCTGTAAAATGCATATCGTTTCACGTATGGAATAGGTAGATTATTGTTAAAAGCATTTTATGGTTATGTTACAAAAGCTTAAACATGACCTTTTGATTTATTTTTTCAAAATCATTTTATTTCATTTTTCATTTTAGAGTATATACTAAGGACCGTTCTAAGCCCAGCTACTCAATATAAACTCTTAATGATTATAAAAAAAAAATATATGAGTGATTAAATATGACGTAAACAATTATTGTGTCCCCTACAAAATTATTTTTCTTTAAACTGACATCATTCACGCACGATTTCAGTAGAGATAGTTCCTCTATCATCTATAAAAAATATATACCGTTTCTCAATGAAGCTTAGTTTGGAATAATCGTACTTCAAAAGGTGCCTTTGCATGAATTGTTCCGTGTTAAGGTCCATATTTAGAGCATTATAATTTTAACAGTATTTAGTATATTTACATTAAACTGTAATAGCAAATAGACAAGAGTATAGTGTGATTGGAGATAAGATTTCATTGCTGTATCTTTATTAGTCTTAGTTTCTTAGTGACTTAAATAGCGGTAATAATTGCAGTCCTTTTTACCTCCCAAAAATACTCTACTCAAATGTTGCCTGGACAATAAGTCAAGGTTTTTATTTCGAGAATATTTTCCCTGAATACAAATTTTTTTTTTTTTTTTAATGCATATATTATACGTATAAAATGGGTTTAGATTTTTTTTAAATTAATTTTATGGCTGTATTACAAAAGCTTAAAAATGGCTTTTCGATAAATTGTTTTCACAAATTTTCAAAAGCAGCCTTTCTTGAATATAAACTCTATATCCCGTCACTAAACGTAAATAAAAAAATAAAGGTGGATTTGTTTGCTGGGTAGGCGGACGCTGGAGTCCCCGGTCGACGCCCGGATATTACGGACAAGAGATGGACAATGCGGACGTGATAGTAACGGCGAGTGGACTAGGGGGACGTTGGATGGTCCCGGGGGGACGGCGGATATACGGACGAGAGATGGACAATGCGGACGTGATAGTAACGGTGAGTGGACTAGGCGGACGTTTGGATGGCCCGGTGACGGGGATATTACGGACGAGGGGATGGACAATGCGGAACGTAATAGTAACGGCGAGGGGAAACTAGGCCGACGTTGGATGGCCCCGGCGACGGCGGATATTACGGACGAGAGAATGGACAATGCGGACGTAAAAAACGACCAGTCCGTCCCGTCCGCATTTGCGAAATCATGCCCGACATGAGGACGTCACGGACGTAAGAGGGCTGTCCATCAGACGTCTGTTTGCCGCAGGGTAAATTTTAATCCAAAACATCGTGTTTATATTTATGTTACCGCGTCACGGACGAGCCCGGACGGCCATAGGACTATAGACGGACAGAGCGGGCACTTTCGGATGGCAAATAGATGCTGGATAGACAAACCGCGCTTGCGTCCGCTGCAAGTCCGTCACATCCGAATTACCGTAAATTTTCTTCTGTAAGATGTTCAACATCAAAAATTTGGGGTAGTTTACCCTAATAAATATCTTAAACCCAATAACATCGTGTTTTATATTTATTTTACGCGGCCATGGACGAGCCCGGACGACCATAGGACTATAGACGGAAAGAGCGGACACTTGCGGATGGCAAAAAGGACGGTGAATAGAGTCCGCGCTACGTCCGCGGACATCCCACTGCCGGCAGGGGTCGCATGAGAATTTCTGTGATGTCTCTTGATTCAGGGGTCAACTCTATTTGGTGGTAGTATGAGTTGAGATCCACCTTGGAAAACTTTTTGCCCCCTTCATCTCACTGATTAGTTGTTCCCCTGTCGGTATCGGATGGTGTGTGCGTTTCACAGCTTTGTTTGCAATCCGGAGGTCGGCACATATTCTGATGTCTCCATTTGGTTTTGGTGCTGTCAAACCCAAAGGAGAGACCCATGGTGTCGGGGCCTCCACCCTCTCGATGATGCCTTTTCCAACAATGTCCCGGATTTTTTTCGATTGGCCTTCGTAGGTGGGAATGGCACTCGGTGGGGTGGTTGCGCCACAGGCTGGATGCTGTCGTCGATCTTGAGTTTGAGTTGGAAGTTTTCATTCTTTCCTAGACCATCGAGTTAGATTGCGATCCAGTATTCCTTTGTTGACGGTGTGATTCCCTGATACTCAGTCTTCGCCCGTTGGAAATGTCAGGAAGCCCAGTTCTGTACTGGCCCGTATACCCAAGATGTTACTTTCTTGACGTGCTTTCATAACCAACATTGTGTGTGCAATCCATGTTGATCCATTAGTCAATGTTACAAAGAATTCCCCTTGCAGTGGTATGGGGATGTCTCCATAAGCTTTTGGTTCCATCTTCGTCTGTTTGAGTACAATGTTCGGACGTAGCTGGGTGACCCGGTCGAAAGTGTCGCCATCAAGAAGGTTGACATTTGCTCTTGAATCGAGCAGCATTTTAATGGGGATGTCGTCTATCAGGACTTGTTCTTCCAAGGAAGCGTCGAATTTCGCCCTGAAAACATAGGTGTCGCTGTCTGTGTTGCTTGAGTATTTTGATGACACGTGTTGCACATGATCATCGTCGTCGGATGAGTTATCTTCTTTCAAGAAGTTGACCTTTTCCTTCCGACTGTAACGTTTCTTCATATAGGCTGTTGCGAAATGGTTCATGACTCCACAGTGGTTACATTTTCTCCCATATGCAGGGCATTTTTTCTGACCGTGTATCATGCATAGGTGGGCGCGATAACGAAAAATGTTATCACGATAACCGATAAATCGATAACAATAACCTTATCGGCGATAACCGATAATCGATAACTGGCGATACATTTATCGCCCGATAAGGCGATAAACGATATATCTATAAATCCAAAATTCCGATACTAGCGATAACGATATTGATATTTTAAATAAAAAATCTTAAATGCTATCAGTAAACTGTTAGAAAACCCTTCTTTTGCACACTAATATCTTCTAAATTCAATGTTTATCCTGTCTTTTCACTAATGAAAAGTACTGTTTTTAAGTAAAATAACTACATTTGAAAGTTTAAACTACTAAAAATGTCTTTTGCACAACCACAGTCTAGACCAGGTTCTGCAGCATGTTCCCCTTCATAAACATGAGCATGTTGAAGTTTTCATCAGACAGGGAGCTCCTCTTGTCCCTGTTGATGTCCTTGCCAAGGGAGAACAAGCGCTGCACCGCGGCGCTGGACGGCATCACCGTGTTGTACCTCAAGAAGAGGTCAATGAGCACTTTCTCACTGTTGAAGGCTGGGTCTGCCAGACTGTCTGTCCATTTGGCCTGCAGCCACACCTTTACAATGTGAGCAGCCTTGAACTCGGTTGACCTGTGATGACCCCCAGTGTCATCCCCCTCATAAGAACATAAGAACATAAGAAAGTAAGGAAGCTACAAGAGGCCGTGAGACCTACACGAGGTAGTTCCTGTTACCTAACTCTACCTATATCCACCTCTCTTCCCCATCCATGAATTTATCCAGACTCCTTTTAAAGACCCCAATAGACTCCGCATTGACCACCTGACGACTTAGTCCATTCCAGTCATTCACCACCCTATTTGTGAACCACTTTCTCCCAATTTCTTTTTAAATCTTCATCACAGATGCTGGAGTAGTAGTCCTCCGTCTCAATGTCCTCGCTGCTGCTGCTGTTGCTGGCGGTCTCCAGTACTTCTTGTACTTCACCCACTTGCCAAGGAATGGCCAGGGTAACTGAGGCTCAGCCTCAGTGAGCTCAGAGTCAATAGACTCCGCTGAGTCTCCTTGGCTTGATGCGGGCACAGTCTCTTGCGACGCCATCACTAATTCAATACTATAATACTATAAAATAGTAAAGCACTACTAAATTACAATAAAAATAGGATCAGTTTAGAATAGGGGCGTAAGTGTTCATAACATTAATAAACGGATATTAAAGAATAGCACCGAATAGTACATACATTCATATACACGTGCACAAAAAATTTAACGGAAGAAGCACGGGAACATAGGGAAAAAAATCATCAAAGAACGCGTAAAACCGGGAGCGCGCAGGAGCAACACCTCCTTGGCTGACAGCTGGTGAGAGACTGAAGCCGAGCGAACGTTTTGAGAAGACGTCAAGACGGTTAGCTGGGTTTAGACCGCTGTTCGGTTCCCAGCTCGGACCTACCTATTTCTGCCTCCAAGGCACGCGCGGCTCGCCCCTGTGCTAAACTGGAACCAAAAAATAAAATTATCAATTATTGCTAGTTTGGAACCAAAAGTATCGCCGATACCGATGAATCGAGAGAATCCCTGATAACGATAGAGAGAGGCGACAATGTTTTGCTGACACAAACTATCCTTATCAAACCATCAAGGAGAGAGCAAAGGCCAGCTGCAGAATAGCTGACGCTAGGAGTGGGTGTGTATGAGCTATCTGTACTCCTCCCCCCTAGAGTGGGGAGGAGTAGGAGGAAGGAGTGAGAGAGAGAGGAGTAGGAGGAAGGAGTGAGGGAGAGAGAAGGAGTAGGAGGAAGGAGTGAGGAAGGGAGAAGGAGTAGGAGGAAGGAGTGACAGAGAGAGAAGGCGAGGAGAAGGGATAAGGAGAGTGCTGACCCGACACAGTTGCCCGCTTTCAAGGAGCCATCACCTTTCACCCCTCACTTCGCACATTAGATGATTAACGGTCAGACTGATATAACCTTTGCCCTGTACCTCCCACCACACGCTTCGCCTGCCTCCCTGAACAGAGGACAAAAGGAGAATCTATCTAGCCTTGAGTGTGGCCAGTCCTGTGTCGCGGAAACGTCTTGCGTTAATAGTGTATTACTGCAGAGAGCGACTCAGTGCCTACCAAGACTAGGGTATTAGTGGGGACACGAGACATACTGTGGTGTTCCTTCGTGAGTGTGGGGACTCACACCGGTTCCTGTCGCGGCTACTGGGCTTCCCGGGATCGCAGTGCGGGGCCCGCTCCTCCGCGCCCAGAGGCCGCTGGCTTGCCCCCGAGGGGCAAGTAAAACTCTACGGGCCACGACTACCCTGTTTCACACCTGCCCCTGTCTTTCCTCGTCTGAGGCCCTCCAGGGTCCCGGAGCAGGGCGGGACTTCCCCAGCAGGGCTTAGGAACCCTTGGACATCCCAGATCTACAAGGAGGCTGCGCAACAGCTGGTGACGTATTAATTATGATACAGTGCATGACAGGGCGAGCGATTAAGGATGCCCCCGGGGAAACTGTAGCAAGTCAGGGACCTGGGGAGGGACAGGGGGGGTCGCCCCCGGCTATGCCGGTGCTATTACCAGCCTGGGGAGGCAAGACCCCGTATCTCCGACGCGAGGGGGCACGGCCCCGTTTAATGTGAAAGTAAGTACCTCGGTACCGGGGAGATATGCCCAAACCCTTTGGCACCCTACAGGTAGGGGTGTTGTGCTTGGGTGTTTAATAGCTAATGGCCCAACTGGAGAGAGAAAATCAGATTCCAGTGGAAGGTTGCTTTTAAATCACAAAATATCAACATATATATAAAAAAAAAATTAAAAACAAAAAAATATTATTTTGGTTTTATGGTCAACGCGCTAATGCAGTGCGCGCTGAGTAAGGGGTGTTTGCTAAGATAGCGAGTTACATGTTGGTTAATTCTTTTTAAAAAAGAAACATACAGTAAAGAGGTATAAAAATTATATATGAACAATGAAACATAATTAAAATAAAAGTTACAATATTTTGGGCTGCAACCACACCGTTTTCTCTGTGGAGAAAGTGGTTTGTAGGGGAGACCGCTACAATACTCCCCTCCTAGTGGTTTGTAGGGGAAAGACCGCTACAATACTCCCCTCCTAGTGACGAGAGGAGGAGGAACGAGATCTTGGTGGTGGAGCGGTGCTGCTGTTGTTCTGTTGCCGATTTGATGGGGGGCGACGTGGAGGGCTGATGACCAGTGCTGCTGCTGGGCCGCCCCAATACTTTTGGCGCATCAGAGACTCGAAAATCGGCCTTGGCTTGACGGTAGCGTTCTGGAGCTAAGCGACGGGCTTGGCGTGTACTTGGTCCTGTGGTCTCGATGTGATGCATAACGTGGTGTTTGACGGGCATAGCAGTGCTGCGGGCGTAGCAGTGTTGCAGCCGTAGCAGTGTTAAAGGGCGTAGCAGTGTTTCGGGCGTGGCAGGTGTTGCAGCCGTGGCAGTGTTGCGGGCGTGGCAGTGTTGCGGGCGTGGCAAATGTTGCCGCCATGGCAGTGTTGCGGGGCGTGGCAGTGTTTCCGCCGTGGCAGTGGGGCGGGCGTGGCAGTGCTGCCGCCGTTTCCAGTGTTGCCGCCGTGGCAGTGTTGCAGCCGTGGCAATGCTGCGGGTGTGGCAGTGTTGCAGCCATGTCAGTGCTGCGGGCGTGGCGTGTTGCAGGCATGGCGGTGTTGTTGTGGTATTGTAACTGTTACGCCGGGAGTCACTGCACTGACCCCAGGTGGGAGCACTATTAAACCCACGGAAGAGTAGAGTAATCCACAGGGCGATGAGTAATCCACAGGGCGATGAGTAATCCACAGGGCGATGAGTAATCCCCAGGGCGGTGAGTAATCCACAGGGCGGTGATAATTCCACAGGGCGATGAGTTTAAATTCACAGGGCGATGACTAATCCACAGGGCGGTGAGTGGCGACCGTGGATGAGGGCACTCTAACACCGCGGGGGCTGAGGGGTTTGGGTTTTGACCTGAGGACGCGGGGAAACCGCGCTGGGGAGCAGGGGCCGCGCAGAATGCGCATTAGGCCGTGCTGAGGACGCAGGAAGGCGTCAGAGGTTGCCAAAGGCCGCGCAGAATGCGCATGAGGCCGTGAGGGGCGCAGTAAGCGTCCAGAGGGGTAGATGCCGCGCAGAGTGCGCATCAGGCCGGTGAAGACGCAGTAAGGCGTCTGATGGGGCAGGGGCCGCGCAGAAACGCGCATAAGCCGTGCCGATGCGGCAAGAAGGCATCAGAGGTGGGGACAGTAAGGTGCCAGGGTTCTAGGGAGGGGATAACTTTAGGGCAGCTACACATTAATAGTGTAGTTTATCCCGACCTAAGACTCAGCGAAGCGAACCCATGATGGAGGCTAAGCCTTAGGAGTGTTAGGACGAATGAGGTGAGTCTAAAGACCCAGTCCTTTCACTAGGAAAATCTGCTCTTTTAAAAGCACAGATTAGGGAACCACCTTAAGGATTTAGCTACACTCGGGGCACCAAGTGTGGTGGCTTGGGTGTTTAATAGCTAGTGGTCAGCTGGAAGAGAAAAGCTGATTTCTAGTGGAAGGCTTGATTTTAATCTGATTGTAAAAGGTTTATTGTACAACTAAGCATAAGGGACACACACCCACATACAAGCATGTACAGAAATGCATATGCAGGAGCCAAAGAAGTACAAAGCCGGGCATCAAAGCCCGCCAGTGAGGAGGGTATCCCGCAGGCTACGGGAGGGTCGAGGGAGGCGTTGGTGACGGTGAGTCACCTTCGTCACTGGTCACATAGCCGGCGCGGACGGGGTGGGGTACGTGAGTGTCAGCGGGGAATGGGGGCGTTGCCTCGACAGAACCCCCAACATCACGTCTCTCGGGGTGGGCCGGACTCATGAGGCGGGACCCTGCCTTCACGCCACAAATCAGTAGCCCCACCTGGAGGCTGGGCGGCGGGGGCCGGGCCGGGCCTCAGGGGGGCGGTGGCGCGGGCAGGAACAGGAGGTAAGTCGCACCAGTGGCGACGAGTGTGCACTCGCAGTGTCGCACCACTGCCCCTCGAGGTCCTACTGTATCTCCTTCTGGTGCAGTAGCCAGACGCACACGCTTGGCAGTAGTGCGCCATCTGCCCTGGGTTTGTTGCGGTGGCGCCAAGTGGGTGGTAGTCGTTGGTGCAGCGCGTACCAGGCAGCTGCCTATTCCTGGCCTCCAGCTCTCTCGGTTGTTCTGGTGAGCGCAGTGTGCTGCGGCCCGTTTCTCGCCTGCCCTTGAGTGCTGTAGGCTGGAGGCACGTGCATGGTGAGCTGGGGCGCTGGCGGGCTCGCTGGGCGGCCGCGTCCGCCGCCTCGTACCGGGACCCCCTAAGTGGCGGGGATCCAGTTGAGCCTGACACGCCTTTCCCTGCGCGACAAGGCTCTGTAGGCTGCCTAGGATGGTGGTGATGAGCTCACGTTGTCCTGGGATGCGGCGTTGGAGGGCCTGCAGCCCCGTCCCAGGAGTCGGTGTGTATTTACCCACAGTGCCTCCCGGCGGGGCAGGGCATGTTCGAGGGCGTGCTGGATGGCCACCAGCTCAGTCTGGAGTGTGTGTAGCAGTTGAGACGTCCGCCAAGACAGCTCGGTCCCAACGTGGTGACAACGCGGCACTTGTCTGCCACTATCCGGGTCGACCGAGCCGTCAGTGAAGTATACACGGCTGTCCCGTCGGCGACCTCGGGCCATGGCCATCAGCGCTTGCTGCCGCAGCTCCCGGGTGGTGCTGCACATGGCTTTACAGGCAGGCAACTGCGTGGCGGTTGAAACTCTGCGCGGGGTGCCCCCACGGGGGCGGAGCATGTAGGTGGGGGCGGGGACATCGGTCCTCCCGCACGGCCTGGTGATCCCCGCGTGAATGAGGCTCTGTGGGTGGCTAGCGAGGTGTTGATGAGCCACGTGTTGCCGCGCAAGGGCCACTCGACGCCATGCGTATGCCAGCCGGAGTCTCCTCTGGCCACGCCCTCCACGTCGCGGGGAAAATCTGGCCACGCGGGACAGACCCATGATGCACTGCACCCGGGTGGCGAGGTGCGGCACCAATCTGGTCTCGCCTCTGCATTACGCAGGGCGCTGGACCATATCGGAGCCCCAGCATGGTCCTCCCTGGCGTTGTTTCTGGAGAACCTCGAGCCGCCCTGTGACTGGGGAGCAGCGCGATGAGGACAGGGGGGCGCCAAATTAATCCACCAGGGAGCGCACAGCCTGACATAGTACAGGCGGAGGACAGAGAAGGTGGCGCCGGCGTTAAGCCGCGTCATGGCCAGCATCACGTTCGCCTGGCCTGGTCCTTTCCATCAGGTAGTCAAGTGCGGCGTGAACGAAGGCCGCCTGTCGAGCACACCCCGAGGATACAGGTAGGAGTCCGTCCATGCCAGGCCGATGCCCTGGACGCGCAGTGACAGGACTGGTTGGCTGCCTTGATAGTCATGGCCCGAGGACTCTGTGTCGAATCTTGAGGCCAGCTCCTCGCACTTGGCGGTGATGAGGGTCGAGAGCGCGCGCGTCTTGCAAAGCCTGTCACCCCGCCCGGTGACAACGAGGGCCAGGGTCGTCGGCGTAGCTGAGCAGGACGGTGCCAGCTGAAGCGCAGGGGACCTAGCTCCTCCATCCCCCCAGCAGGTTGAACATGGAACGGGCTGAGGATGCCGCCATGGGAGCGTCCCGTTTTCAGTTCCTTGTAGCGTGATTGAGGCCCTGGAAAACTTGACTAGGCCCGACGTGCGGAGGTAGTCCTCGAGCAAGGCGAGCAGTCTTCCCCAGGATTGTTTTCCCCTTCCTCGCGAGGGTGGCGAGAATAGCGTGAGACTGGCCAGCTCGAACGCTTCTCAAGGTCGAGGAAAGACTTGTGACTGTGCGGGCAGTTGTTGACCTGAGTCAGCAGGGTTGAGGAGGCTGTCAGATTGTGCCAACCGCCGCGGTGTGAAGCCAAAACACGGAGGGTGGAGGGCTCCCACGCGCCACAAGCGCGGACGAGCACCATTCTCTCGCTGTTTTAGACCGTGCAGTGATGAGGGAGATAGGACTGAGCTTGTGGGCTCCGGGCTGGGGATGGGGCTGAATATGGCCTCCTTCACCGCTGGTGGGCAGGTGGCCTGCCAGCACAAGACGCGTTTGAGCGTGGCGAGCAGCGCGGCGTCCCCGTGCAGCCCGGCAATGAGCGAGCATGGAGTATGTCACGCGTCCGTCCCTGCAGCTGTGGCGCTGCCCTTTTTTCCTCGCCGACGACAGTTCATGGCGAGTGAAAGAGGTGGTCGCAACGTCAGGTTCCCCTCGCGCTTCCCTGACAGCCTCGACGCGGTTGTCGAAGCTGTTTGCTGGAGGTGGCGTGGGCGAGGAGGAAGTTCGGCTGGTTGGGTGAAGACGCGCGAGTGAACAAGCGAGAGGGCTCTCCGCCTCTGGGGGGTGTGGGTGGGCGGCCGGCCGGTCGGTGCGGGGCGGCCACCGGAAGCCGTCTTGACATTCCTACACAGCTGGCCGAGGGAGGTGTGTGCTGGTTGAAGGAGGCGCACCTACTCCAACCACTTGGCCTCCCTGGCCCGCTTAGACACCTGCCGAGCGCGACTGTCAACACATCCCTGCAACAGCCGCAGGTGGTGGGAGTTCTGGGCTGTGTTATACAGCCTTTTGTGCAAGGTTTGACTCGGTGGTTGGGGCTCCCTGACGTCCTCGTGTAGAACCACCCAGTCGGGACGGTGGCGGCGGCCGGAGATGCATTTAGGAAATGCTGCGTCGGCTGCCCTCTGATGGCTGCGTGAGGTCCTCTCCTGTGGTGAGGTCGTCGGGGTGGCTCGTAAGTGACCCACCACCGTCAAGGGAAGATGGAAACTTGCCCCAGTCCGCCCTCTTGATGTTCCATCGCGGCGACGGCGTGGCGGGATCGGCGGCGACGCTATGAGGGTGGTTGAGGGTGGCGTAGTGGTCACTGGTCGAGCCGTAGGTTGCACCTGCACGAGGCGGCCGGCCGCCAGGGTCACCCGACACCAAGAAGGTCCCAGTCGCCCCCCCCCGGACGTGGGTTGGGCTCCCCGGTCTTGAGGAGATGGATGTGACGGACCTCCTCGAGCACACTGCTAGGGTGACGACCCGTATCCGAGTTGAGTTGCGACACTGACTACAGGATGGGTTGGTGGGCGTTTTAAAATCGCCCGCCACTCAGGAGGCTAGGGTGCGATGGCCATGGTGAGCAGCTCCCTGCCTCACCAAGTTGGTGTCGCTGGCTCTGTACAGGTTGACACAGTGAGGGCGAGTCCTCCACGTGCAGCTCCACCGCCAAGGCCTTCCCACGCCATCTCCACAGTGCGCAGGGTCGGTGATTCTGCGGTGAGGGATGGCGCTCCTCACCAGCTGTCACGCAGCCACGGGTGCCCTCAGGGAAGGGAGCGAGTGGAGACTGTAGCCCGCAATGCGCCACTTAAAAGTTCAGCAGGTGATGAGCGTCTCCTGTAGGGAGAAACACGTCAAGGGTCCTCCTCTGAGATGGCCTGCCTAGAAACTGACGTTTCTGTGCGGCGGAGGCCCTGGGGCATTCCATGCAGCACCTTGAGCCTGGGGGCGGCCCGCCGCGGCGCCGAATGGGGGTGTCGTTGTCAGCGTGGTCCGCGGGCCGATGGTACTATGCTGGAGGAGGAATGCTGGCCTGGATCCCTCTTGTGGTGGTCTTGACTGCGGCCCGCCGCATTGATGGCTGATTCAATCTCCTCGAGGAGGAGGGCGTCACTTCCTCCGCGGTGCATGGGGCGAGCTCCCGGGCGTGGAGGAGCCTCCACATCTAACAGCATCATGCGGACGATGAGCAATCAGCAATTGCACGCGTCCCTCGTTGACGTGAATGTTGTCGTAGCGGGTGGCATGAGGCAGCGCGACGTCTGTCGGCTCTCGCTGTCGATGGCGCTTCAAGGCACTGCAGGTGCAGGTGGCGCTGGGCGGGTGACCTTGAGGGCGTCTCTCCTGTGTGGTTGGGGACGAGGACCTGGTCCCAGTTCTCCAGTTCCGCAGTGGGGGGGGAAAATGCGGCGGGGGTGATGGTAGCCGCCTCTCACTGATACTGTCAGCACGCTTAACTTTCCCTTCCCACCCGACCCGCGGCTGGGGTGGGGTCCTGAGGACTAGGGGGGAAGGCTGCTTTTGATGGCCTTGACCCAGCTGGCCGGCTGAGTAGGGAAGCAGGAGGTTGAAGACGTGTTGCCGCTGTTGTTGCTGTGGTTGTCGTGTTTTAATGATGGCGGGTGTTGCCGCCGTGGTTGCCTAACCTTAAAGCTGTTTGCTGGGCGAGGACTGGAGGATTCTGCGTAAGCCTCTCAGGACACCACGGAGGGTTCCAGGCGTGGTGTTTCCTCTCGCAATTCGGACACTTTGCGGTGGGGCCTCCTTGGCCTTTCAGGTGGCGCCAATACAATCCTCCGTCGGGGGTTAAGGCTGCACATCACACCTGACAGAGTGCTTGCCACCTAACTTGCAGGTGGTTGAACGCTGGCACTTGTAACACCTCACCGGCTCGCCCGGTAGGGGGTAAGGTGTAGGTGCCCCAGGAACTGCAGGTCAGCTTTGGCAGGTGGCTGCCCCTCGGGGACAATCATCACCTTGGCCTCTGGCTTCTGGGCCGGCCTGCTGTTGCTCTAGGGGCGGGTTATGGGGCGCTGTCGCATTCCAAAGGGTGTTTGTCCCAGCCACGCAGCCGTTGTGGCGGACACCACAATGGGTTGTGCCTCACCGCATCGAAGTGGGAAGTCAACAGGGTAGCGCTCCAGCACTACCTGTGCCGCATCACATAGGGTCAAGGAGGAGCCCCTATTGCCCTCATCAGCGCGGCCAGCCAGGAGTGCCACAGGACTCTCGTCCTTGGGAGGTGCGGATGTATTCTCCGTAGAGATGGGCCTAACCTCCATATTAGGGGCGGTTATCGTCCTCGAGGGCAGTGATGGCCAGGTAGGTGCTGGCGCTGGGTTTGCGTCCTCCCATGTTCTCAGCTTAAATTGTGCGGGACGGGCGCGGACCGTAACCATAGTGGTCCAAGGTCCTGCCCTGCGCGGTTAATCCTGCTGGTCCTCGCTCCTGACGGGACATGTCGCTGAGAGTGGTGGTTCAACTCAAATCATCGACGCTCGTAGGCATCTGTCCCCGGCGTAGCAAGCGCGCGACTCGCGTCGGGATGCGAGTCAGGCCTCTTTTGTAAGCCTCATTATTGGTGTCGCGTGTTTGGGATGGGGACGACGAGGAGGGGCGCTCCGTAGGCCCGCTTCCCCACCCCTGGCGGGGAAGCATGCAGTACTGCGTGTGATCATTTCCGGCGTGTTCCACACTCGCAATAGTCTCAGTCTCAAGTCGGGTTGTCGACACAGGCCCCCCGCGGTCACTCGATGCGGCGAGGAAGGTCGGGAAGGTACGCGGCGTGTGACAGCGGGCGCTAACGGAGTGACCCCGTTGACCTCGCCGGTGACTCACTCGCGACTGAAGGCCAAAGGGTGAGTTCCAGAGTAGTGGGTGGGGGGAAACACAGACACAGGGGAGGGGGGATTTTCAGGATAAACGGCGAGGGGGAACGCAGTCGCAGGGGGGGGGGAGTTTTCAGATAAAATGGCGGCGGGAGATGAGCACAAGGGTGAGTTGTCAGAATGCGGGTGGAAGGAAACACAGACACATGGGTGGGGGTTCGGTTTTCAGAATAACGGGGGGGGGAAAAGTCTCAGGGGAGGAGTTTCAGAATAAATGGGTTGCGGGAACACTGAGGCACAAGGGTGAGGTTCAGAATAGCGTGGTGGGGGGAAAACCCAAGACAAGGGGTAGGGGGGTTTTCCGAATAACGGAGTGGGGAACACAGTTTCTCCGGGGTGGGGGAGTTTTTTCAGACTAAAATGGGTGCGGGAACACGGAGGACAAGGCGTGAGTTTTCAGAATAGCGGTGGGGGGAAACACAGACACAGGGGTAGGTGGCTTTCAGAATAACGGGAGGGGGGACACAGTTTCAGGGATGGGAGGAGTTTTCAGAATAAATGGGTGCGGGAACACTGAGGCACAAGGGGAAGTTTTCAGAATAGCGGGTGGGGAAAACAGACACAGGGGTAGGGGGGTTTGTTTCAGAAATAACGGGAGGGGGGAATAGTCCTCATGGGTGGGGACAGTTTCAGACATAAATGGTGCGGGAACATTGAAGCACAAGGGTGAGTTTTAGAATAGCGGGGGGGGGAAAACACAGACACAAGGGTAGGGGGGTTTTCAGAATAAACGGGAAGGGGGAACAGCTCGGGGGTGGAAGAGTTTCAGAAGAATGGTGCTGGAAACACTGAGGCACAAGGGTGAGTTTGCAGAATAAGCGGGTGGGGGGAAAACAATCACCGGGGTGGGGGGGTGGTTCATTCAATAATGGGAGGGGGGAACAGTCTAGGGGTGGTGGGGGTTTTAGAATAAAACGGGTGCGAGAACACTGATGCAAAGGGGTGAGTTTTCAGAATAGCGTGTGGGGGGGAAACACAGACACAGGGCGTGGGGAGGTTTTCAAGAATAACGGGTGGGGGGGAAAACGCAGGTAACAGGGGTAGGGGAGTTTTAGGAAAACGCGGTTGGGGGGAAAATCACAGCGTGGAGAGTTTCAGAAAGGGTGAGGGGGAACAGCACAGGGTGGAGTTTTCAGAATAAGCGCGTGTGGGGGGATTTGAGTATGGAGGGGGGGAGTTTCAGAAGAAGAAACTTCCCCTGAGCACCAGGCGTTGGAGGGTAATAATTCCGTGGTACGCGAGGAGCTGGAGATCCGCCGCTGGGGAGCCAGGCTGCACACACTGGCTTCGGGAGCAGTGAAGGTGACGCGTCCTCTCCCTCTGATGTCTTCCGGGGTCACTGAGAACTGCTTTCCGCGGGACATGTATTTGTCAGCAAACAGATGGAAGAGTTCTGCACGGGTTGCCAGCAGTATTTGCTTGGAGCAGCTTTAGAAGAGCTTACCCCAAAAAAAAAAAAATTCCTTACCTGCCCCGCAAATGAGGTGGACCGCACGATACGGGTTCCTCAGGCATCGGCAGGGTGCTCCGGACCCGCCGAAAACAGCACAAACACGCACTAGCCGGAGGTGCTGCCTCCACGAGGGGATTCCGACCAGAACGGGCTTTTCCAGGTCCCGAGCAGGTCTTTCACCAGAGTGTAAGAGGGAAAGAAATAAGTAAGAGAAAAAGCCTGCTCAAACCTCGGCGTCCTAAAAAAGACACGATCCAAAACTCCGCAGGAAAGGGGGGTAACCCAATCGATCCCGTACGGAGTATGAATCGCCCTTTTTAGGGGCAAAATTTCGTATGCAGCACAAAAAAAGTCAGTCTCAATAAACTCTGTTTAATAGCCACGTGGTGGGTGGTGGCTGGTCGAAAATAATGACCCAGTGACTGTGGGCGTCACAATAAAGGTGGCGGGTGAACCGGGCGGGATCTCACTGCCAAGGAGGTACCGGTACACGCTAATCCAGCAGCCACACGGTCAGTTTAGCGAGCGAAACTCGGCGCAGAGTGAGGAGAGGTGTTCTGGGCGGAGGCTGGACTGCCGTTACAAGGCGCTGATGTTGGGTCCCTCATGGCTCTCAATAGTTGCTGCGTGGGTGTTGTTGTGATCCATGTTCCTTGACCATGTCGTATCTGTGTATTTCTGACGTTGTTGCTTTAATCTTTTGAATGTGTAAAGGTTATTGTACAACTAAGCATACAGGACACAACACACACATAAAGGATGTACAGAAATGCATAGCAGGAGCAACGGAAAGTACAAAGCGCGGCACAGCCCGCCAGTGGATGGTTATCCGTCAGGCTAGGGAGGGTCGCGTGGAGAACGTGGTGACGGTGAGTCACCTGCGTCACTGAGTCACCTTGCCGGGCGCGACAGGTGTGGAGTACGTGATGTGTCAGCGGGGAGGGGGCGCTGCTCGCAGCACCCCCAACATCACGTCTCGCGGGGGTGGCGGGACCATTGAGGGCGGCCCTGCCTTCACAGCCCCAAAAACTCAGAAGCCCCCCACCGCAGGCGGGCGGCGGGGCGCCCGGGCCGGCCTCAGGGGGGGCGTTGGCGGGGCAGGACAGGCGGTAGTGCACCGTGAGCGGACGGGGTGTACATCTCGCAGTGAATTAAACAATAAATATTATATTGGTTCTATGGTAAACGCTGCTAATGCATTCGCGCGCACCTGAGTAGAGGGGTACGGTGGTGTAAGATAGCGAGTTACATGTGGTTAATTCTAATTACAAAAGAAAAAACATAAAGTAAGAGGTATAACTTATCATGAAACAAGAAGATTAAATTAAAATAAAAGTTCTACAATAGTTTGGACTGCAACCAACACGTTTTTCTGTGGAGCAGTGGTTTGTTAGGGGAGACCCTACAATACTCCCCTCACCTAGTGGTTGTAGGGGAGACGCTAACAGGGGTGCCGGGGATTAGATGTCATGCACGTCAGCGCCGAATTGGATTAGAACCGTAGCGGGTGGTGGGGGCCCCAGCTCAACAGAGTTTTCAACCCCCGTTGAGCCCCTCTCCTCCAGAGTGGGGCTTAACACCTATAAATATGATTGACGCGTGACCTTCGCCCTCACACCCCGCTCACACCCGCTCTCTCAGTCACTCGCTCATCACTCTACTCGGAGTTATGAATTACCAGCCTGAGTCCGATGTCTGTTGGAAGACCAATATGACGGGATTTCAAAAGGTATCTGTGGCCCAGGCCAATGTGAAGCCTCTGTCGGGTCCACACAGAATTCTCCATAGAAGTATCACGTGGCTCCATCGACGGGCACATGCAAGTCTCTATCAACAGGGCACTCCGTGACCTTCCCTTTGACCAAGACTGCCCCTTCAGGAATCCCCCTCAGAATATCTCAACAACAAGAAAGAGTAAAGAGAAGACAGAAGATAAGAAGGAGTTAGAAGCCGGAGACCACCTCCTCCCCCTCCCCCATGACACAAGCGGCAACGGTGAAGATGGTTCACTCCAGTATCCCCTAGAAATGTATACAGCCAACAAAGAAAATAAGGAAGACCATCACATGGACTCAACCACACCTCCGAAGAGTTAAAGCCTAGACCCCTCGAAGCTACGTACACGCTACCAAAAATGTACAAGACTTCAGTGGCAGCTCGTGGCATAGGGCTGCAGAGCTGCAACACCCCCAAACGTACTCACTGCCAGGTGTATGATTCCTTTAGAGACACAGCAGAATTGATACGCTACTTACAAATATATCATAACAAAAAATCATTATAATATGTTGTTGAAATTATAGTAATAATTGATGTGAACTCACCTTGCTATTAACCCAAGAACTACCTAGACTGCAATGATACCCTATTTAGACACTAACTAAGATATACTCAGCAGTGGTAGATGGGTTGATGATTTGAAGGCTTGATTATTATTTGAGGGAGTGGTAGTAGTCCCTGTAGGGCGCTGGTAATTGTGATAGGTGCACGTAATGGCGGCGATGGTGGTAGGCCGAGTTGGTGGTGACAGGGTTAACTTTCCACAGTTCCTGGCGCGGCTAGTGTTGTGGTGTTTTACCACTTCGTCCTTGGTTTAACCGATTGATCGTTTATGTTGGCTCAATCATAGTAATATGATGAGCGTGACTACACCTTAAGTGTATAATCAAGAGTGTACTACACCTTAATCGTGTAGGTCTAATGCGTGAATGATCGCCTTCACTGAAAATCTCTTATCAGCTGGGCTCGAGCCTCCTACGTGGCGGTTCCTACGTGGAGGTTCCAATATTGTATCTTCACAATTCTTATATTATGTTAACTCTTTGATTAATCGTGGTACTAGTGAATACCACCAGAATTATATTACTATATTTAATGCATCTTAATTTATACCCAATTCTATAATAATATATACATAAGTGGAACTTTTACTTATCTCCCTTATTGACAGGGGAGGCGTATCCCACCATACCATTCTCCCGATTAGAGAGCGGTTTTAGTGGATAATTTCCACAACTGGGGGCCGACGAAAAATGAAGGCTTGCTCTCAGGTGATTTGACCCCCTTTTATTAGGTTTCTCCAAGTGGTTTTACACTTTAAAGCAGCTTGCCTCCGAGGTCGGGAATCCCCTAAGTTGGCCTGCCAAGACGTAGACTTAGAGTTCTCCTTTACCTCTTCAGCTAACTCTAGGGGAATCAAATTATTTACCGTCCGCACACATCGTTGTCCCCTCACTAGTAACTCCACTGACCTCACAATCCCCTTTCCATCAGTATGCAATTTTGCTATTTTTCCTAGAGGCCATTGCGAACGAGGCATATCTCCCCTAAGGATTACTATATCTCCTACTTTAATTGGACTTTGATTTTCTGGCTGTTGAGCCCCATAAAACTTTTTCCTTAGACTCAGTAAATAATCTGCACTCCAATGCTTATCCCATGACCTTAAAATTTTACTTAAGGTGTGATAACCTTCCCGGAGATGTTGAGCCGGGTCATTTATTGTAGGATCTTGTATATCTTCCCTTGTTTCTATTAAAGGAAAGGGTTCCATAAATTAAATGTGAGGGAGTAAGAGCTTCTATATTTACTGATGAATCATCTAAGTAGGTTAAGGGTCGGTTATTGATACGGGTCTCAATCTCAGTCACTATGGTTTTCAGGTCTTCTAGACCTATCTTTGTCTTGTGGAGAGTTTTCCTGAGACAAGACTTAACTATGCCAATCATTCTCTCTGTGAAACCATTTTGCCAAGGAGCTCTAGGGGTAGTAATGGTCAGTGTTGAAGGTCTCGAGACTGGTCTTGGTCTCGAGACCGGTCTCGAGACCAGTTTGATGTGGTCTTGGTCCTGGTCTTGGTCTCGTTTGATGTGGTCTTGGTCTTGATCTTGGTCTCGAAGCTTCTGGTCTCGGAGCTTGGCTCGAGACCAGGTCGAGACCAGGATTATAAAGTGCATCGCGGCATGGAGAAGGTCGGAATTTATTATCATACACGGAGAAAAATCATGGCTGTTTCGATTCACGGCGCGCCTAACAACGTTGTACTGTCTATAGATACTGCCTGACTAGCTCTACGGTGATGATGCATGAGCTGAGCCCTGCGAACTGATAGAGTGCGTGCGAGTCGAGAGAACATGCATGACGTGGCCATTCTCCGTAGTGTAGTGGTTAGCACGCTCGGCTCACAACCGAGAAGTCCCGGGTTCGATCCCCGGGCGGAGCGAAGATAGATGGGTGGTCTTTCTTAAAACCCGAGCCCCTGTCCACCCAGCAGTGAATGGGTACCGGGTGTTAGCCGGGGGTTTGTGACCCCCCTCCCGGGGTGGTGGCTTCGGCCATCACTAAGCTGCAGCGGTAGATCACTACGGCTCTGAGGAATAAACAAATATCCTCTAAACAAACAAACAAACATTCTCGCAGTGATAATCTTCGTTTGCACGCATGCATGTTTGCAGCTCTGTTCACCTCCGTGTACTTCAAATATGTGTAGGCCTATGCAATCCCCGCACCTTCGTACACGTACACCACAGGTTTAGCTAGCTCGCTTGGAAAACGTAACCACAAAAATTGCTATTTTCCAATGTTTGTTTCTTCATGCTAACGAAGCAATGAAATGGAGCATGGAGAAAATGTGGCATGGAGCACAGGGACATCTAGTGAGGAAGATGCGAATGGACAGCCACCACGTCGTAAGATGCCTCGTCTGCTAGCCAAGTACCGGACAATTAGGAAGCGTTCGAAGAGCGCGGAGAAGGAGAGCACGCGGGCCCAGTTTAACCGGTACTTAGAGACAGAGTGCAAGTTTGGAGGCCACGCCGATCCTATCTCCTTTTGGCTTGCTTCTCAAGAGCGCTATCCACTTGTCTTCATGCTTGCTATGAAGGTCCTCTCCGTCCCTGCAACAAGCGCTCCAGTGGAACGCATCTTTAGCAGGGGTGGTATCATCATGCGCCCTCACCGTTCGCAGCTGTCATTGAAGATCTTAGAAATGCTAATATGTGCTTAACCCCTTGAGACCCAAAACGTAATTTCCATAGTAATTTGATCACCATTAGATGATTTTTAATGAATATAAGCAATGTTTTTTTAGATATGACCAGTTTAGTATCCTTGTCCACTAACTAATTTGGTTTATTTTGTTACTTTTCGTAATTTTATGGTTCGACAACATACACTTTTTTTTATAGCAAAGGAAATATCTGGGCGTGAAGGGGTTAAAACGCAATTGCCACGTAATCACGTATTGCAAAATGTAACGAGTTAACGACCGAGTAAACTGTAAAATGAAAGAAAATTTGCAAAATGTAACTAGTAATAAACTGTAATTTTTTTTTAATATACTTTGCCTATTTGCCTTCTTCCTTTCTCTTTTTTCAGCAGTTAACCATTAGTATACATGTATAGGCATAAACCACTATATCTCTGGACTGTTCACGCGACAATGTTTTGAAATTGCAAGCTGCATAGCGGCCTGCCGCCCGGCAAAGATATATAGTGGTCTATGAACTATCATATAGACTGGTTTATCAGTATATATGATATACTGTAATCTTCGTAAATGTTTATTCTATAATATTATCAAATAAAAAACAGTAAAACACGCTAAAGAAATGCCATTACGAGACTCTGAAGAGTCTCTTATATGCATGAACCTTCAACTCTTCGCCATTTAAAACTTTGCGAGTCAACTTTTATCATGAAAGGTATCAATAGAAGCGCAATTTTATTAGCTTTCCATCGATACATTTCGTTATCTGATAAATGAATTAGAACCATGCATAAATTAGCGTTAAATAAATAAATAAAATCATCAATCGAGAAATTTTCCCGATTGATGATGTTATTTATTTACTTATATATTTCGTTTTCTGATAAATGATTCAGCACTATGTATAAATTTGCGTTAACTAAATAAATAACCTCATCAATCGGGAAAATTACCCGATTGATGATTTTTTTTATTTAGTTAACGCTAATTTATGCATAGTAGTAATTCATTTATCAGAAAACGAAATACATCAATGAAAAGCTAATAAAATTGCACTTCTATTGATACCCTACATGATAAAAGTTGACCCGCAAAGTTTTAAATGGCGAAGAGTTGAAGTGAAGAGGATTAAGTTCATGCATATTTCTTCAGAGTCTCGTAATGGCATTTCTTTAGCGTGTTTTACTGTTTTTTATTTGATAATATTATAGAATAAACATTTACGAAGATTACAGTATATCATATATACTGATAAACCAGTCTATATGATCCGTATATATATCATATATTATAATATATATATATATATATATATATATTATATATATATATATATATATATATATATATATAATATATATATATATATATATAATGAATCCGAGCGGCCCTCCGACTTCAGGCCCTTGTGCAACAGGCCGATATTCCGTGCGCAGTCCAGATTTACAGTGGTCTATAGTATAGGGTATTAACTGCATGGACAAAGGTTGAGCATATAACAGTTTGGTTCACATTTTTTATTATTTTTGCATTTGATCCCTAAGACTATATGGACAATTTAATTAGGTCCATTATATTCAAACGTACATGTATGAAAAAAAAATATAAAACCCATTTCTTACAAACATGACAGGACAATAAAATTTAGTATTTACGCAGTACAGGCCAAAAATATTCAGATAATAGTCATATTTATAAAAAATATTTGTATATGCCTGTTCTTGGTCTTGGTCTGTTTCGGAGGGTCTGGTCTTGGTCTTGATATCAGTCTTGGAGGGTCTTGGTCTCGGAGGACTGGTCTTTGTCTCGGAAGGTCAGGTCTTGGTCTTGGTCTTGGTCTCGAAGGGTCTGGTCTTGGTCTTGATCCTGGTCTCGGAGGGTCTGGTCTTGACTACAACACTGGTAAAGGTCCATGAGCATTTTCTTAACTGTAGAGATTTTTGTACTGATGGATGATTTAATATTTCTAACAATATGGAGGAGGCTCCTACGAAGTTAGTAGCATTATCACCAATCAATCGCCGAGGACACGACCGCCGAGCCACAAACCGCCGGAACACTTGAATAAAGGTTTCGGCACTTAAATCATCATCTATTTCTAAATGAACAGCCCTTGTATAGGTGCAAGTGAATAAGCAGACATACTTTCTTGGGGGGACATTATCTCCTGTAATTATTATTGCCCCAGTATAGTCGACACCAGCTACCTCAAATGGGTTTAATAATTGTACTCGATCCAGGGGGAGTTCAGGGGGCCCGGGATGGGTTTGATTAGTCTCCCTCATATCTCTTGCATTTGACACAGATTTGAGTAGTATTAACTGCCTGTCTACCCTGCGGTATCCAAAATTCACTCCTGAATAGGCTAATGTGTCAGCCATTCCGCATGTAACGATTTCCCATGAGTTTAAATCCACTAGCATTTAGTAAGATGATGACGTTTGGGAATTAGCAGGGGATTCAGGTTTTTCGGGAAGATCAGCATTCCAAATTCTTCCTCGACACCTAATGATGCCCTCATTATCTGGGTTACAGACCTAATGATTTGATAAGTTTGTTCCTACGGGGGCTGGCCGAGGCTAAGAGCTGATATTTCTCAGGAAATTCCCTGCTTTTGTATTGTTCTAACCCAAAACTTCAAAGGATCAGAACTCCCTCTTTATAAAATTTGAAGACGATTTAGAAGTCTTTAATAGTTTGCTTAAAAAGAAAACCTTTTTATATCCATAACAGGATCTGGGATCAATAAGGTTCCATAATATATCTTCTGATGTCTGACTTACTATAGACCTTTTTTGATTAGGCGATTCATTATTATTTCCCACCCAGGTAGGACCTATAACCATAATCCTGTATTTAGTTTGGGGATAGTTGTTCCTCTGGACAAAATATCAGCTGGGTTTTCCATGGTAGCAGCTGATTATTGTGAAATGTGGAACCAAAATATTTATCCTTACCAACACCGATTCCTACTAAGGATTTTTGTTTATGTTTCACTAACTTTGTAGCAAATTTCACTATCCGGTCCACATAATACCTCACATTTGGTAATAAATACTTAGATTTTGTGCTAATTTTAGTGCCTAATTCAGATGCAGCCCAGCTCCTTTAAGGCAAGGTTCTATGCTTATTGGGCAACCCAGTTAGCATATTAATTACTTCCTCTCCTCCTTAAGATAAGCTACTGCACCGTATGCACTTTTTGAAGCTCACAAAATATGTTAGTTCTGGATTTGCACTCATCAGTATTTATTCTCCTACTTATGTGAACTTATTTTCCTTATTGGACTCAGATTTTATAGTCTCCATCTGTTGTATATTTCCCAATCAAGGGTATCCCAACGAGGTGTTTCTCCCGGCCTATTGTATTAGACATTTACCCTTAAGTTATTGGGCTACTATGCCAAGGAGTCAAATACTTGCGACCTACTTAAAATGTTCTCTTTGTTAGGACTACATCAGAAAAACCCTGACATTTTAAATCTTGATTCATCAGTTTTACATTCCACCATAAATCCTAAACACTGATTGGACCTCTGGTGGCGTATATTAAGGAAACCTTCCGTTTATCCCTTTTTAGCTTTGAGAATTTAGTATTCCAAACTCTGTAAGAGGGGCTGACCTTCCTGCACTCTTTATTAGCCAGGTTTAAATTTGTTTTTAGTTCTTCCTCTGAATTTATCGTCCCCTGCAATATCCATATAGAAGTTCTTCCCTAATTCGGGGCTTCTGAACCTTTAAATGGTACTGTAATGTTTTATTTAACCAAAAAGGGGCTTGAACACAGAACCAATAGAACTGATTTAAAACCTTTAAAACGTGGCTAGGGGGCTGTCTTCCTGTTTAATTATTTTCGGGCCATAGGAATTTTTTTAAATTTTAAATGTCTTCTTTCCTTAGACCTAACTTAAGAAAAGCTTTAGAGATGTCAGCCACATAGGCGAATTTATCTGTTCTGAATTTTACTAAGGACATCTCGTAGATTGGACAGAGATTCGGTCCTGTCTGAAGGCATTCATTTAAACTACCCTCTTCTTTGTTTTGGAAACTACATTGAAAACTATTCTAATGGGGGTGGTTGATGAATCTTTGGCCATTTGCATGGTGGGGTAAATAATTCCTATATTATGATTTACTGCTCCGTCCAGTTTTTCGATAAAGTCATCCTTTTTAAATTTATCTTGAATTATCTTATCATAGCACTCCAATTTAGACTGATTTTTCTTTAGTTTTCTTTTTGAACTATTTAATTGACTCTTAACTATGTGATAAAATTGAAGGTAACACAGGGGCATCTATTTGCCAAGGTAGACCTACTTCATATTTACCATTTACATAATTGACAGTGTGATCATAGTGATCTAGAGTATTTTGATCCTCTTTAGGTAACTGTTCAGGTATGATAAACCGATAGTTTCTAGATCCCAAATTTATGCACGGGGATATCCCCTTCTTCCAAAAACTCGTTGATTTAAGTGGGTACTAATGAAGTTCCAATTCTAGCAACCAAGAGGGGTTGTGCATGACTAGGAAAAGCATTCCTCTTGTTCAGGCTGGTGGATGGTTTGTGGGATAGGTCCCATTATAACATCACAAACCGGCACTGGTGAACATGGAAATGTTATGTCCCTTTTTATGACCTTTCTTAGGAATAGCCCCCAAAATAATCAGCGCCTATTTCAATTGGTATGGACCATCAAATCTTCAAAGGTATTTTCTAAGTAAATCTAACACCTTTCTCTTTTTAACATTTCAGCTGTAGACTTTAGTCCTTTTACAGTTAAAATTTTTACCGATGTTATTAACTACAGCAGCTACCCTACATTCATAATTTCCCAATTGGGCTATTGGTCGAACAATGTCAAAACTTTGAGCTTCTTTGTTGGGCCCAAAAACCCGAAATGGCTAATTTTACCTTGCTAATTATAGGGAGTTGTAAAAGATCAACTATCTCTCCACTAATAAATTATCTTTGTGCAACACTGTCAAACATTGTTTTCATAATGGCTGAATTACCATTGTGGCTCACCTTCAATTCTGCCGTTTGGAACAGCGGATGAATTACTCCTATTAGTTACTGCCATTTTAACGACCGTAGGGTCTTTTTCTCACATCACCATTAGGACATAAGGCTATGTGATGAATGGATTTTCTACACTTCTTACAAGTACCCAACTAATAGGACAAGCTTGTATTGCATGTTTACCACTAAGGCAGGTTAGGCAGTTTCCCAGATCCATTAACCTTTTTAGCCTTGGAACAATCTGGGTATATATTACAAGTGGAGGGGGATGTTCTTCCTCGCAGAAAGCACATTTTTTTATGACTTCACTGGTAAAACCCCATATTTAGGAATGGCACCTGTTCTTTGAGTAGGTCTTAGTGGTGGTTTAACGGCTGGTCTGTTTGAAACTTTTCTACCGGTTTTCTTCCCATCGTAACTTTAGTAGGAGCGGGATAACTACCCACCAATGAGGGCTCTTTAAACTCTAAAGGTGGCTGATATCGCTGATTACCTTTAGATCTAATTATCTCAATCTCCCTGTGGGGGGTTCCTGCTCAAAACCTTGCCCAAAAGTTTGCACTCTTGTAATAATCCTTCCTCTATTTGCTTGACCGTGAAGTAATTACTATTGTACCTCTGATTTAAGCGGTCTCGCATCCTGGTTGGTAGTTTTCTCCGTATCATGATACTGACCATCCAGTCTGACTCTGTCAAGGGTTTATGAGCTTCAATGGCTCTTAGTATGCAATTTAAAGTTATTCTGAACTCTTCCAATTCTCTGTGATTGTGAGAAGGGCTCAGTAGATCCATGAACTTGCAGAAAAGATTCTTTATTATCTGATCTTTATCTTCATAATTATCTCTAAGAATTTGAGTGCCCCCATTTTTATTGGCATTTTCTACTGTTAATTCCTTTACCAGCAGATATGCAAAAACTCTCAACTGACCTAACAAATAGGTTAATTTATGCACCTCTGTTAAATCAGTCCTATCATCAATCAATTTGAATTTATCCCAGAAAGAATACCAATTTCCCCCTTCAAAATAGGGCAATGACAAATCAGGTAATTTAAGTTGGGGTAAAGAGGCTTTGGCTGTGGATTTCTGATCACGCACTAAGTTCTCATATTTCAATACCGTTTCCATGTATTTTGTACATTCTTGTCATACTTGGTCCCCATAATTAAATAATTATTTATCCCCACTTCTAATGATCGAAAGTAAGCCTCTTCATATTGTCCCCATTTAGTTTTTAAACATTAGCAGACCTGTCTTTTAAACTATTAGTCAATAGGGATAGTCCAGCAGCTTTCCCTCACACTTTTCATATATTCGTGTAACCATCCATAATTTAACCGCTAATGCTTTAGCCCCCCTTTCCCCCATGATTTTAATTGATGATTAGATGAAATGAAAAAAAAGGAAAAAAAATAATAAGGTTGGATACAAGTTTACGAGTTAGGGTTCCCTAATTTAATTATTTTTAATTCTAAGGGTGGATGTGCATTGACTCGGCCCACCAAGGCGCGAAGCCATGCCTAAACCATCCACCACTTTATTTAATGCAACTAACCTCGAAAACATTGTTGTTGGCGGATGGTAGCTTACAATGCGGCCTGTGTGTCGTGGCTGTCTGTGACACGGCGGGCGAGTACGGCGGCCAAGTCAAAGGGTTGTTTCCAAAGGGGCCGGGGAAACTGGTGGCTATATATCGTTACCCCCCAGAAAAGGGGAAAAAGTGAGGTCAGAGGCCACTAAAGTGCTTCATTTTGACGTGCGTCTGTGTCAAATGATCAGCACGACCCCCCGGGTGCACGGAAAAGCTTGACTTCCACACCTTCCACCGCCAATCGCTGAGGGCGTAAACTGTGCCCCACAACGGCCACCTTGTACATTCCCAAAGATAATCCTCACTCGGGTACAAACTATTGGGAAAATTTTTAGTAATAATTGATGTGAACTCACCTTTCTATTAAACCCAAGAACTACCTAGACTGCAAATTGAAAAAAAACCCTATTTGTAGACTCTAACTAAGGTATACTCCCGCAGTGGTAATGGGGTTGATGATTTGAAGGCTTGATTATTATTTGAGGGAGTGGTGGTAGTCGCTGTAGGGCGCTGGTAATTGTGATAGGTGCACGTAATGGCGGCGATGGTGGTAGGCCGAGTTGGTGGTGCCAAGGTTAACTTTCCACAGTTCCTGGCGCGGCTGGTGTTGTGGTGTTTTTACCACTTCGTCCTTGGTTTAACCGATTGATCGGTTATGTTGGCTCAATCATAGTAATATGATGAGCGTGACTACACCTTAAGTGTATAATCAAGAGTGTACTACACCTTAATCGTGTAGGTCTAATGCGTGAATGATCGCCTTCACTGAAAATCTCTGAACAGCTGGGCTCGAGCCTCCTACGTGGCGGTTCCTACGTGGAGGTTCCAATATTGTATCTTCACAATTCTTATATTATGTTAACTCTTTGATTAATCGTGGTACTAGTGAATACCACCAGAATTATATTACTATATTTAATGCATCTTAATTTATACCCAATTCTATAATAATATATACATAGGTGGAATTTTTACTCATCTCCTCTTTGACAGGGGAGGCGTATCCCCCATACCATTCTCTCGATTAGAAGCGGTTTTAGTGGATAATTTCCACATATGTTATTCAATTATTTTCAATACGTTACTAAGTTAATTTTCATTAAAACCAGACCAAAATTTTTGTTACTTTCATATTTGCTGTACGATTCATGTCGGCGGCGCCGCCGCGCCACTTGTGAACACAATGGCTGCAGTCGAGGCCAGCTATATCAGCTGCTCAGTCCTCCCGTGTTACATTGCATGTGGACCAAAGAGGTTATATAGGAGGAGGTGGCATGTTATCTCTAGTGTGAAGCCCTATATACCCTATAACTATACCTAGCAGTCATATTTATAATCTATTTGTGTGTATCAATTAGATAAAAAGCCTGAAAGTGCAATGAGTCGACGCGTAAAATCGTAATGTTTTGAGTCTATCTCCCCGCATTGGGGCGGGGCGAGCGGCTTCACCCGATAAAGCCCGGTTCCCACCTTCCCGCTTGTACGGCCGCCATTAAACAACAACAAAGACGTCACAATGACGTCACAACAAGTCTACCGCACCGCCGTACCGCTGTACGGCCGCCGTACAAAGTTAATTCAAGTCATCTCTCCCACTTGGCGGTGTCCGCTCGAGCGGATTTGCCAACTGTGCCCATTTAAACCACAAATACCACTTAAGGGGTGATAAAGGTGAGGGTCTTTTGTTGAGCGGTGTTTTTTTGTAAGAGGGGCCGAAAAAAAGCGGGCTGATGGGGGGGGCCCTTTAACACAGGGAATGCACGGCCCCCCGCTTCCTCCTTTTATAACCCCCAGGGTCCGTCCCAAAATTCGTGAAAAATCAGCTAAACTCATCCTGGGGTGGGTAAAATTTCGTGTATCCTATTGTTGGGGAAGCTTGAAAGCCCCTCCTTTTTTTTTTAAACACCACCACGCAAGACTTAAAAAATTCGGGAAAAAACACCCAGAAAGGGGGGAAAAAAACCCTGGTAATGCAAAAAAAAACCCCCGGAAAACCTTTAAAACCCAACAGATATATCCTTTGGAAAGGCCCGGTTTAAGGGGCGCCCGTGTTTGGTGAATTTCTGGGCTGCTTTTTGGAAAGGGAAGAAATTTGAGCGGCTCGGGGCCTTTTTCAGGTTTTTTGACCCCCCCTATCAAACGCTTTTGGAGGGCCTCGCAGTGGAGAAAACCTTTTTCCCCGCCTTTTCCCCGGGAAAACGAGGGCCCGCCCCCAAGTCAGCCCTGGGGGCTTTTAAAATCACTTTTTTCCTCTACTGCCCTCTATCGGGCCCACGCACAGTAGGGAAAGGGTGAAAATGGCTCGCTGTAGCCCCTGACGATATTTAAATTATTGTTGTAATGGAAATTTGTGCTGGAAGGGGAAAATGCTGGGAATCTCGGGCCCGCAACCAACTACCGCAATAACAGGGTTTCGCCAGTGCACTTTTGTCGCCAGGGGGCAAATTAATAATTTTAAGCACATAAGATTTGGTATGTGCCAAAAAGACAGGTACTTAATATAAACTACTGTGCAGGGCCTTTTTTAGTGGCAAAACAATTAGTATCGTAGTGATGAAAAATTTCGAATATATGGCGCCTGCCCGACATAAAATGTGCAGTGGCGACATAGTGTTTTTGGCGGTAGGGGTGGGGATACTTAAACCCGGGTTTTTATAAAAAACTGTCGCCAATAGGAATTCCCAGAAACAAAAAACTGGGGCCCTGTCGCAAAGGGGTAAAACCTCCCGACTGGGAAAAATTTTTGGTAACATTTCCCATTTGGGAAAATAAAAAATGAAGAATAAAGTGTATTCATTGGGATACCCCCATCCCACCTGGAAAGGAAATTTCTCTAAATGCAAAAAATACTGTTAAAAGCTTTTTAAATGTATCTTTTTGTTTTCTGTAATATCAGAAAAGATCAAGAACGGGAAAACGCCCGACGAAAATAGGCAGATGAAATGAAATGAAAATAGGGCCGTGCAAATTTTTTTTGGGGCTAATGTTTAATTTTTCGCTTTATAATGCCCAGTTTATTTGGGGAAAATAAGGCAGTTATGTATATGCAGGTTGTTTTTCCCTCTAATTTCGGGATTTATGTCATTTTTAATATGCTAACCTCCTTTTATGAGTAATCGGAAGGCATTTTTTTTTATAGCAACGGGAATTCTGAACAGAACCCCCTTTGGTTTATATTTTTTTTTTGGGTAAAACCCTTTTATTTTAAAAAAAAACAAATTTTAAATTACCAAAAAACAAAATAAATTTCCCTTAAGAAAACCCCAAACCCTTTTCTAACTAATGAAATCGGGTTTGTTTAGTAGCTGTCATTAAAATTTTATCAATCGTATTAAAACATCATTGTGCCACATATTACAAACGGGGAGGTGAAATACCTCCCCCCCCTCGCCCGGGCCCCAAAATTATGCATCCAAACTAGAAAAAAATAAAACCAAAAAAAAATTCCTTTCCCTTTCCCTAAAAAACCCAAAACCCTACCCTAACTTTGGGTGAAGAAGGGGGTTTTTAAGATTAAGGGGATACATATTTCGTAAATGAAAAGGTATAAAAATTAAAATCCAGAAAAAAGAAATGGTAAATATGCATTTTCAACCAATACCCCCCTATTAAACCAATACTCTTCTGAAAAACTGGCGGAACATTTAAAACAAGGGTTTCCCACGCAAAGGGCCCCCCAAAATTTTGGCTTTAAGTATTATTTTTACTGTCCTTAACAATCTGTTAATTTTTTAATGAGGTCGACCTTCCCTTTGCCTACAGGGCCCGATTTTAAATTTCCCGGTTCCTGAAAAAAAATAAGTCCAGCGAGTTTGCGCAAGGGAAACGACGATTTTGGGAAAAGGGAAATGGCGAATCTAAGTAGTAGGTAAAACCCTATTTTGGGTTGGTCGAGCGGGGAGGGAAAGCCCCCCTTTTTTAGGTTTAGAGTAATTTTGGGCCCTAGGTTGGGGTTAGGCAGGTTAGGTTATTTCCCACGCCCCGAGGGGCTCGAAGGGGGTGCTGGGTTGGTCTGTAGAGTCATCTTTAGAAAAAAAGGGCTCAAATCCTTTTCTTCTTTTTATACCCCAACAAGTTGGGGACATGGGGGAAAACCCGGGGTTTTGGGTGGGGGAGCACACCCCAAAGGGAAAAATTAGGGCCCCCCACAAAAAAAACCCTTTAAAAATAGGGAAAAGTTTCCCTGTTCATGGATTTTTTTTTATGGGGGAAAAAATTTTTCCCCTTTATAGTGGGGCTCCCCCCAAAAAAGGAGCCCCATCAAAGGGGGGAAATATGGCTCCCCAAAAATCCCTAAACAAAGGGAAAATTTTCCCTAGTAAAAGGACTTAATCGGGGAAAATACCCCCCCGATAAAGTTCATGAATTGGGGAAAATATCCAAATTTTTAGGGTTTTTTTTGTGGGGGGCCATTTTTTCCCTTATGTATGTTGGTTTCCCCCCCCAAAAAACCCCGGGTTTTTCCCACATTTTCCCCAAGCTTTTTGGTTATAAGAAAAAAGATAGGGGGTTTGACCCTTTTTTCTTAAGATTCACCAAACCCTGGGGGGGCTACACCACCCCCATCCCCTAAACAAAACCTACTAACCGGGCATTGATTACAAACCTTAGTTTTACTGAGGGGGGGGGTTTTCGCTAAACCCCCGCCCTTTTCTTGTTTTTTTTTTATTCCTCCCGGCGGTAAATGGCAGTTTAAAACCTTACTTCCGGGCAAAACTGGGGAGTTTTTCTCCCCCAAAAACCCCCCACTATTTAACAAACCAACCTGGGCTTTGTTTTAGCAACCCTTTCCCTCATCCCCAGACCATCTTTTTATTTTTTGTATGGGCAAAATACTCCTTAGCGATGAGAACGAAACATGAAGGATACTAACAGCGATCGTGTATTGGGTTTTAAACGGGCACAATACCCTCCCGGCATTGTAAAAGTTAAAAATACCCCTTAGGGAGAGAATGAAACCCCGGAATATCAAAAACCCACCGATCGGGTTTTTGGTTTTAAAACTGACATATATTAAAAAAAATTTTAAGAAATCCCTAATTTTTAAAAGGGGGATGTAAGGGTGATTTAATAAAGTATCCCCCCCACTTTTTCTTTGGACCACTTTTAATATGAAAAATTAAAATCCAATTTACGTACTTTCAAAAATTAAATTTATAAGTAGGCCCATTTACAGTACTTAGCAGTGCTGCCCAATGCATGCTGGGATAACATTGAAAGTTTTTTCGATGTTTTTGGGCCCGGAAATAGCATAAATGTTGTTTTTGTTTTTGGGGGAGTTTGAGGGTGCCGGGGTGGCCCTGGGGTTTGCCACCCCCTCTATCCCCCCAAAAGGTGCAGGATGCAAATGAATCAGCGGGTTTAGATCCGGGCCCGTTGGAAGAATTTCTGTGGGAAGGGTTTCCGGGTTTTTGTGTTTGAGGATTTTAAAGGGCCAACCCCGGGGTTTGGGAAAAGCCACCCAAGAGGTGGGAAAGATTGGTCGGGCGGAGGAGGAGTGGATATAGTGATTGAAAGGAGTGCCCGTGCGGGGGAGTGGGGGCGGGACATTGCAGGGGGAGGGTTCGGTGTGCCCGGGATGGGGGGGCCCCAGGGGCAGGGGGGGCTCAGTCTCCCCAGTTTGTGTAGGTGAGATTTTGAGGGGGGTTTTTGGCCCAAATCCGGATTTCCTGGTAATGGGGTTTCCAGGGCAGGGCCTTGGGGGAGTGGCCACCAGGGGTTTGTCGGGTGCCCATGTCGTTTTCTTTCCAAGTAAATTTTGAAACTGAAAGGCGCCAGTCAGCTCTGTGCCCAGTGTCTTTCCCAGTAGTCTAAAAGGTTTAGTAAAGTAAAATAAAACCCCGGGGCTTGTGGCATTTTTCTAGGGGAGAAGGGGGAGGGAAAGGGGGCCCTCCGTTCCCCGCCCCGGTGGCCAAAAGTGTTGCCCCGCACCACGGTGGGAGGGCCCCCACTAAAGGGTTGAAGAGATGGCCAAGGAGGATACTTGAAAAAAAGATTTGGTTTGGAGGGAAAAAGGAAAAGGGGGCAAGGTGAGTGGAGGGCGGTGACGTCGGGAGAATTTTTGGGAGGGCTGGGGGGGAGTGGGTGAAAAATGGTTTACAGCACAGGGGGGGGGCCACGGTGGTGGCATTTTTTGATCCCCCCTCCCTGATGGCAAAGAGTTCCCCTTTGGGGATGGAGGCAGTGGGTTTTAGAAACCCTCCAGGCGGGGGCAAGGGGGCCCTGGCCGGGGAAACTTTGGGCCGCCCCCGACGGGGAAAGGGGGCGGGAAAACGGGGCCGTGGTTTTAAAAGGTGGGGGGATTTATTGAAAGTGAGTGGTAGGGGGAGTAAAAAAGGCACCGCCCTGAAACCCGGCAGGCACCTTGGGGACCTGGTGAAATTGGTGGTAAAGGGGGACAGAAAAATTAGAAAAGGGAGAGGGGAAAACCCAAAGGGGCCCCAGGGGAAAAAGGCCTTCTCCAAAAGTCCCGGAAAAAAAGGGGGAGTAAACCCGGAAGAAGCAAAGAAGGAAAAGGGCCACTCTCAAAGGTGTGGGGGCATGTCGGTAGGGGCCAAATAAAGAGGCCCCACCTGTCGGGGGGGAGGGAGGGGGGGATGGCACCCTAGGGGAGGAGGCAAGCCTGGGTTTAGGGCCGGAAAAAGGGGGTTTGGGAGCGCCCCCCGGTTTTTGAAAAGGGAGGGGAGGGAGGATTCTGCCTGAAGGGCTGTGCCGGGGGGGATAAAGGCCCCCAAAGCTATAGGGAAGGGGCCTTACGGGTTTTACATCTAACTTGTGGAGAAGGGAAGGTTTAGGCCGCACCAAAACATCCCAAAACCCCTATCCAAGCGGCACGGGTGAAGTGCTATAGAAAAGAAAGGGGGGTATTTTCCCGTCCCCACCCCACCCTTTACCCCCGCAAGGGATTCATTAAATTAAGCCTTTTTTAGGCCCCAGGGCACCATTAAATGTATGTGGGGAACCCAGGTTAGGCGGGGCCATCCAAAAAGTAAACCAAGGAAGTGGTTTGGGTTTTTAAGGAAATTGGGGACCCTTTAAAGGGGACCATTGGGATGTTGGGAAAAAGCCTTCGGGTGAAGCACAAAGGGGCCCCTTCTGGGCACTCACCCTCCCCCCCCCAACGGGGGAAAGGGCCATGGTGGACGGGAATTTAAGCCCCCCTTGAAAATGGTCTTGACCTCCTGGATAGTGGGAGGAGCAAAAAGGAGAGATTCACAGCATTTGATGAGTGCATTGGGGCATGGGGAGCAGGGAAAAACTGAAAGCAAGATGTTTTAAAGGGCAGGGCTGAGGGGGAGGGGAAACCCCGTGGGACGCCTCTGGGGAAGGGGAAGACCTGGAAAGGGTGTTCCCCATCACCAGAGAGAAAAGGGCCCGGAAGACAGGAAGGATTAACCCATTGGGAGGGGAGCATGCCAGCCCAAAGGGGGGCAAGTTTTTAATGAAAGGCATTTTTGGGGGGAGGTTCAAAAATGCTTGGAAAGGGTTTAAAAAAGGGATTAGTGGAATTGTTTTGTGGGTAAAAACCTTCCCGTAAAGTGGGTGCCAGTGGAGCCGGGGCATCCAGGGTGCCCCGGTTTAGGGGCGAAACCGGAAAAATATTTTAAAGGGGAAGGTGTTTGTGTTCCCAAACCCCCATGTCAAACCACACCGTACTATTTTTTTAAACTTTTTTTAAAATTTTCAGAGAAGGCTAATTTGGGCCTATAGGAGGAAACCTCAGAAAGGAGGGGCCTGGGGGGGGGGCTTATCCCCTTTAAAAATAGGAAAATTTTGATTGGGATGCCCACACCCGAAGGGGGAAAGCCCCGCAGCCAGCTGGGGGTTGAAGCTCCAGGGGAGGCGGGCCAGAGCAACGGGGGGCGGCGGAAAAAAAACTCTTCGGGTTTTTGTCCCGACCCGCCGCCCCTTTCCCCGCGGACAGTGGTTTTAAAATAGAGGAAAATTTCCCGGGGGGTTATAGCAGTGTTAATTGTTTTGGGCCCCCGTGTGAAAAAGGGGGGAACACAGGGGGGGGTCGGGGGCGGGGAGCCCAGTGAGGTGAATGTGGGGGGCAAGGCACTCAACTTTTTCGGCCCCTCAGTGATGAGGAAAGGGAAACCCTTATAGTTAAAAAAAGGGGGGTTTTAACGGGGGTGAGGGTGGACCATCTTTCCCGAAAAAAGGGCCAAGCCCCGGGGGGACTGGGGGAGGAAGAAAGGCAGGGAAGCACCAAAAGGAAAACCCAAGCAGATGGTTTTCCAAACAAAAATAACACTTTGAAACGGGCCCCAATAAACGGAAGCGATACGGAAACAAGGGAATGGGTTCTTACGCCCCCCCAGTAAAGGCGTTTGGGGTTTGGCCCCGAAAAGGGCCCGGCCCCCCACACTTCCGGGGGAAAAACCAGGGGGGCCCCGGGAAAAAGCGGGAAAGGGGGGGAATGATTAGATGAAGTGGTGGGACCCCAAAGTCCAAACCCGGGTGAACCCTGGGGGTATTAAATTTTATCCGAGCAGGGGGTAAGGGAGGGGTAAGTGGAAATTTTAAATTTTGTTGAAAAAAAGCCCCCGTTTCCCTTTGGGGAAGGACCAACGAGGTCTGCGGGGAAGGGGGGGGGGGGGGTGGGGGTACTGAAAGGGGAAGGGAAAAAACAAAAGGGGAAAATGGTCGCTCCCCCTGTTTAAGGGCCCGTTGTGACAGTGGTGAGGAGGAGGGGGCCATTACCCAGGAAGGTCAAAGGGGGAGGGGCCCCGAAAAAAAAAACAGTCCTTTGGGGGGAGGCCCCGGGGGAGTAAGGAGAGATAAAGGGAAAAACTTCCGGGCCCGAAAGTCGAGAGGGGCCTGCCCAAGGGGGTTCTTCCCGGGTTTCCCGCGGAGGGCCCCCCCGGTTTTCCCCGAGGTCATGAGGGGGATTTAAAAAGCCCATTATTAAAGTGGGGGGGGGAAACTGAGAGGAAAAAAGTGCTGGAATTCCCGAAGGGGTTTTATCCCAAAAAAGGATTGTAAATCAAAAAAATCTGAAGGGGCCCCCCAACAAAAGGGAACAGTCCCCCCGATGGGTCCAGGCCAACCTTTCCCGGGAAAAGGAAATGAACCCGTGAGAGGGCTAGAAAGGGGGGATTTGGTGGACCCGCAAACAGGCCGCCTTTCCCGCCCCCCCGGTCCCCCTGTCCTCCGTAGGAAACATGTTTGGGGAAAAGGGGGGGGAGAATGCGTCTGGAGCCACGTCTCCAAAAGACGCCAAAAACCCAGAGGGGTGTATGATTTAGACGTGGTTTTTTTAAAAAGGAAGTTTCCCCTACAAAAGAAAGGGGGTTCCAGAAAAATGAAGTGGGAGGGGAGTAAAGGGCCCCACTGCGGAGGAATAAAAAAAGGTAATGAGGCCCGGCAGGCATGGAATGAGGCTGTCTCTAAGGGAGGAACCCGAAAGAAGGAGATTAAAGAAATCAAATGGGTAGGGGGGCAATTCCCCAAGGAAAGGGGGGCCCGGCAAAACCCGAAGCAGCTGGGCTTGAGAAGGGGAAGGGGGCCCCAAGGGGGTACACTACCCCTTGGGGGCAGGGGCTGCGGGGGGTGCTTTGGGGGCCGGGCAGGGGCTGAAAGGGGTGGAAGGGAGGGGAAAAAAACATGGCGGGGTGGGGGACCCGGTAAAAAGGGGGTAGGAGGAGAAAAACAACCCCACAGCCCCCCCTATAAGGCCCCTTTCCCGGGAGGAAGGGGTCCCGTGCCCTTTTTTTAAGGGGGGTTTTTGGTAAGGTGCCCGGGGGGGCGGCGGCGTCTTTGGGGTTTTTGGGGGGAAAGGGGGTCCACTGGCAGTGGGTGGGGGGGGGGGGGTGGGCGCAACCACAGCCCCTTGGACAAGTTTTAAATGTGGGGCTCATGGGTTGGCAGGGGGAGGGTGCCCGGCAGGGGGAGGCCCCGGGCAGGCCGGCAGGGAAGGTGCTAGAAAAGGGGGGGGACCCCTTTTGTGGGGGCCCCCCCGGGCCCGGGAAAGGGCCCAGGGGAGCCCCCCAGCGCCGCTTTTACGTCTGACATGGGCAGGTAGCCTCGGGCTGGAGCTGTTTTACTTTCCCCAGCCTGGAGGTAAGCCGGGCACTGCTTTTAAAGGGGGGGGTTGGTCACCACCCCCCAAAAAAAGGGAAAAGGCCCCCGGCCCCGGGGACACCCCTCTGCAACAAAAAAAAGGGCCCCTGCAATTTCTTTCAGCGGACCTTCATTTGCAGGTGGGTTACCGTGGCCCCAAAAAAGGAAAACAAGGGGGGTACAACCCGGGGGGACAGGGGGGTGTGGGGCCGGACCCCCGGGAAAAAGATGGAAGGGAGACCCCGGGGCCGGGAGGGGGGCCCCGGGGAAATTTTTAAATTTTTGATGGCCATGTTTGCCTCCCTTGGGCCGTGTCCCCGGGGGTGAATCGGGAGCCGGTTTTTAGGTCTACAATTTTGGTAGGGGGGTCGTCAAGCACTGTAAGTTCCCCGTTTTGAATGTCGTCATTTTCCCGTTCGGGAGAGATAGGGAAAAAATTTTCCCCCAACATGTAGGGCGGGTTTTTTGTCCGATGCCAACCCCGGGCCTTTCAAGGGCCACTCCCCCAGCGTAGTGAAGACTCGGGGGGGGTGGGCAAGGTTGTCAAAGGGTTGGAAACCCCCTCAACTTTAAACCCCTGCCCGCCCCCGTGAAAGGTCAGAGTGTTTTTACACAAAATTTTTTTGGGGAAAATGGAGCCAAAAAAGCCCTTGGGCCCTTCCCAGGGTTAAAGAAGGAAACCCGGAAACCCCCCATGACCTGAAATGAGAGGCCCTGTAGGGGTGAGAAGGGCAGGCGGAAGCAGGGCCGAAGCATTTGGGGGCAGAACCCGTGGGTTTTAGCAAAAGCGGGGGGGGAGGGGAGGCAGTGGGTTGGGGGCCCAAGGACGTGTTAATTTTTCATACTTTTTATTTTGTAGGGGGGCCCCACCAGAGAAGGGGAAGGCGACCCTTTGGGGGAAAATGAGATGGGGTCCCTGTTTGGGCGTCCCCCGTCAAGCGGCATCGATCACGGGAGGGAAAGGGGGTCTAGGGCACAGGAAGCACAGGGCCCCCCACCGCAGAAAACCCGGACCCAATACCTATGTAGTGTCGTGGCCCAAAACGAAAGCGGGGATGGTAGGATTGCGTTGGAGAGCCGAAGAAATAATTTTTGGCAACCCCCAAAGGGGGCTCAAAAAAGTATAGCATAAAAATTTTTCTCCCAAAATTTGTCTCTTTTTTTGGGCGGCCCGGCCCAAATTTTTGTTGTCATAACGTTTACACCTGCAGAGCGCCCCAAAAGGGTTTTTGGCTTGGGCGCTCGGTGGCAACTCGAACGGCCCGCCCGAGTCGCGCACAGGCTTTTGAGAAGATTTGAGCGGCTCGCACCCTAAAAATTTTCCTCTCAAACTCACCCCTGGTTGTTTTGCGAGGGTTTCGAATCCTCACGGGGAAAAGGGAAAAAAAGGAAAATTATTTTTTCCCGTTATAAATTACCCCCGAGTCCGATGACGTTGGAAACCCCCAAATATGAGGGATTTCAAACGTATCTGTGGCCCGGGGCCCACATTCAGAGATTTAAAAGGGGCCCGGGGTTTTTAGCTTAAAAATTCCTCTATTTGTAAAACCCCGGAATGGGGGGATTCGGGGTACGAGATAGGGGCAGGGGCGCTCGGTGTTATATGGGCTTCGAAGCTATTCTGAGCGAGTACAATACGTCAACCTCCCCAGCGAATCACATAGTATTTTAAAAAATTTTTCACCCAATACAAGGCTTCCACGCTCTCACTGTTTTTAAAAAACAAATTTATCATCCACCCAAAAATGCTCCACCCTTCTTCCCCCTCCCCCTCCTCCTCCCCCCTACTCCCCTCCTCCTCTTCCTCCCTAAACCTTTTCTTTAGCAGCCCAGCAGTTGTAGCAGTGCAGCAGCAACAGTAGTAGCAGAGCACGCAAAAAATATAAGCCGTTTTTTTGTCGCCAAGCACGGCTTAGTACGAAGACCCTCCAAGCACTTCTGAAATGTGTTTTCCCGGGCTTATATTTAATTATGCGCCCCCCCCCCCTTACCTCCCCGCTGCCACCAGAAACCCCACCAACTGCTTAAGAAAGGTATTCTTCCCTCCTCCTCCTCCCCCTCCTAGCTTCTCCCTCCCTTCCCCTCCCCCTCTTCCTCCTCCAACCCCTCCCACACAGCCGGCAGCAGTTGCAGTAGCAGCACAGCAATAGCACAGCAGCGAAACAAAATAAAAATAAGCCGTTTTTTTTGTCGCCCAAAGCAGTCTTGTACAAGACCACCCCAATAACACTTGCTGAAATGTGTGGTACACGGTTTATATTTTATTACTGCTGCCACCATACCACTACACCGTCCACTCCCCACAACTACCCCCAACTGCTAAAAGAAAAGGCTAGGAGGGGAAGGGGAAAGGAGAAGGAAAAGGGAAAAAGGGAAAAAGGAAGGGAAAAGGAATATAAGTATGTACCTTGTCTGTGTCGGGAGCTGTGCGGGGTGGGTATGGTTGGAGTCATGGTGAGATGCCACCTTTCGCCACTGGCCCCCATCCCCCCTAACAAATATACGAGCGGATGGCTTTGTAATATGGCCAAATTTCTTTGTATCTTGCCCTGTTCAGTTCTTGAGTCAAAAAAACATCATAATACTAATTTATGAGTTTTTTTGTATAGCGGCTCCAAAACTGCCTGTGGGCGTTGCCTTTTTGGGACACTCAACGTTTTTAAGTACGTCATCAATCTGCCCGCAGAATGCCAAAAATTGCCCAAAACAGCGTTTGGGAAATCGCTAGGTTGTGAAGACCGAAGTTACCTCTCTGAATGTAGCCCAGGGTCGTTACCACGGCTTCTTACCGCTTGTTGCCCTGACGTCAGAGATAAAAACAAATATGGGACGGGCAGAGATTCTGAGACATGAGTATCGGGTAGAAATCTGTAATTTCAGATAAAGGACACAAGAAACACATAGATGTACATTTAGAAGCATGGACATACCTTTAAAACCACGAAAAAGAATATACAAGGTTTAAAGACATGACAGGAAAATTTAAAATGGTGAAAGAATGATCATTTTATTTGCCGGACAATATTCCCTGCTGCGACGTAGTATTTTTGCTGAATTTCGCTGATAAATGGGACAAAATTTCCGATTTTTACATTTAGTAGCCGGGTTAACTTTGGACCCCCACTAAAAGAGCTAAATGGAATGACATGGTGATAGGAGAAGTCGTCTGGGTGAAATAACTTTCTCGGTCTTTTTAAAATTAACACAGACGTTTTTTTCTAATTTTTCAATTTTGCTATCAAAAACAGACAGGAAAAAATTTTTTGCTGATTCATTTTTGCTCCAAAATTTTGGTTTTAGAGACTCTCCACTTGTTGAGAACGTTTAAAAAGTTGGAACCTCGCCGACGGGGAAGAGAGTACCCAAAAACCTTTACCCTATCCGAATTCCACACAAAACATTGCAAGTATCTCAAATATGATGACTTTCTGTTACGGCATGAAAAATATTAATGTGTAGGTTTTGAGGGGGATAGGGTTTTGGGAAGACTAATTTCGTTGAGGGAAAAATTTAAGAAAAAGGGCTCCACGGTAAGTGACCCAAATGTTGGCTCTATGTGTTTTTACTTTCTGTCCCTTAACACATTGTTTGATTTAATGGTGCCCCACCCTTTCTTTTCCTACATGGCCCATATTAAATTAGGTTTTTGAGAAAAACTAAGTCCCAGTGGGTTAGGTTTTGGCGGGCAGGTCAGGTTAGGGTTTGGTTAGGTTGGCACAGCCATGGGGCCGGGGGGGTTTTCTAGGGGAGGTCTGTAGAGTTTTTTTCATCTTTTAAAAAAAGGGTCAACCTCTTTCTTCTTTTTCTTTTATAGACAAAAGCTTGGGGACATGGTGGAAACCGGAGTTTTTTGGGTGGGGGAGCACACATATAAAGGAAAATGGCCCCCAAAAAGTCTAGAAAGGGAAAACTCCCCGTTTTAGATTTTTTTTTGGGGGGGCCATATTTCCCCTTTTGGTTGTCCCCCACCAAAAAAACCCCGGGTTTCCCCCAGTCCCAAGTGTTGGCTATAAAAGAAGAAAATAGGGGGTGGAGCCCTTTTTCTTAAAATTTTCCATAATATAATATAATAAATATATATATTATATTATATATATATTTATTATATATAAAAAACACTACCTCCGAGTTTCACGCTATGCGAGTTTCGCGATCCTCGAGTTTCGCGCTGAGCCCTAAATTCTTACCATCCCGACTTTCGCGCATTATATCCCCGAGTTTCGCGTTTTTTTTTTTTTTTTTTTTTTCGTTTTTTTTTTTTTTGCGTGTGTGTGCGTGCCTACAGCGCCTTTAGGCAGTGACCTCCAGGAGTGGGATGGTAGGCCCTGGAGGTTAACTTGGGGGCTGTGATGGTTGGCCCTTTTGGCACCCGGGGTGGCGCAGACAGAATTTCTATAGTGACGCCTGTGATTAGAGGCTCATGCCGCCCCCCTGTGTCCTCCAATGCACTCGCAATCGAAGGTAGAGTAAGGGGCAGCGTGTGGGTGTTCTTAGGCCACTCAACAGTGCAGAGAAGATTTTAAGTGGTTTTTACAGCCCTCATCAAGGATCGAACACGGACACCGGGAACGCCACTCGGAGACTTCTTCTTCTTGTGACCTTTTCTGCTTAGTATCACTTTGTAGGTCGTTTGTCAAGCTCGTGCTCGAGCTTGATATATATCTTGACGCTAACCATCTGCTACCCCCCCCCATAAAGACGTACGGGACTCCTTCCTTTCCTGCTTAGATATAGTAATTAGGCTTAGTAAGCTTGTAGTTTTTCTTTGTTTTTTTCCTTTGTTTGGTTTTCTCTACAGAGCACGGTGTCACATAAGATAGGTAACACCTCGAAAATAGCACCTTCCTTACACCCCCGCGTTCCTTTCTATTTACCACAAAATACCCTTATAAGTGTTAACCATGACGTGGTGGACTGTGGTTGGAGGCACTGGAGGAGACAGAGAGAAGAGAGGAAGGCATTGTGACAGTGTTATTGCGTATAACACGTCACACAAACCCCACTGACAAGATTGTGTCAACTCACTTTACTCAGACCAACAGCATCCGCTGGTGACTCTCAAATTAAGCTCAATCTCAATCTCCTCCCCCCTCCTCTCTCTACTATGTTGGCGAAAACCACCACCCGGGAGGCGTACAAACCCTAGGCTAACACCAGTACCATTCACTGCTGGGTTGAAAAGGGCTTTGGGGGATTTTTTAGATTTTTTTGGGGAAAAAGTGAGTTATAAGCTGTAAAATACGGTAGGTACACAGCCTCAAGTTAACCTCCAGGGCTACCATCCACCCTGGAGGGCCATGCCCAACGGCGGTAGGCACACACACCAAAAAAAAAAAAAAAAAAAAAAAAAAAAACCGACTAATAAGCATTTTTACAGTGTTTCTAAAACCCGAGTTCGTGATCCGCGAGTTTCGCGCTATGCTCGGAAGAAAGCAAGGCGAAAACTCGGGAGGGGAGTGATATATATATATATGTATATATAATATATATATATATATGGTGTATTTCGTATATGTTTGGTTAAATTAGTATGTTTATGAAGAAGGATAATGGCTATTTTTTGGTGTACCTGATTTTTATGTTGACATATAATTCATGGTGTAAATTATGTACAGTAAACCCTCGCTTTGACGAACAAAGGGTTGAAGGATGCGAGGTTATAATTATCCGAGTGATCCGAACTTTTCGCATATAAAAAATTTGTGGTCGTTATGTGAGGTGAAAGTTCCTATTTCCGACTTATTCCGTGTATCGTGAACTTTGTCCGTTCCCATCTGACGAAAGTTCGTATCTTGCATACATGCAGCCATCACAAATACTACACGAATACAGGGCAATTAAAAACAATCAGAACCGTACAATGCATATACTGAACTTATTCGGTAAAAGCACGCATATACCGGACTGGCAGAAAAAGTGTGAAAGCCGATATTTGTTATCTAAAGGTCCTTTAAAAGCGAGGGTTCCAGTGTATACACTAGCCTTTTGAAAAAGTACTACAGGAGCGCAGTGTATATACCTAATACGTTGGGTTTTGGTAAACATTAAGTAGGTTTAAAGGTTATGGGTCCAAGAGTGTTTCTGCATATAGGAAATAAAAAATTCTGAAACTAGTTATGAGAAATTGTATTTGTTGAATATGAATGTTAATCGTAATTTACTGGCTACTTTGGTTGCAATTATCTGACCAATCAGTATTACACTGGTCCTTTGTGCATTAAAATCTGAGGTTTTAAATATATTTTTTATTTTAGTGATAGTTGGATTTATTTGCTCTGTTATTAATTTTTACTTGTCCTTATAAAACTTCTATATTGGTACACATCAACAACATACTTTTTATATTATTTGCATTTCCTTGTATATTTAGCCTGTTTATCTATAAAGGTGGCAAATATCGGTAAAATTTAGGATGAAACTATGAACATGACTATTGTCATGTATGAACAAACACTCATAAGCGGTCTGTCTCTATTTCCTTTCATGGCAAGGGTTTAATCTGCAATAGTAACACAGTCTATGTTTCAGGTATGTATGTCCCGGGTTGCATGAAGTGTTATCCGACCGAAGATGAGGAGAAGACTCTGAGAGAAGGAGTGAGAGGGGAGTAAATAAATAAATAAATAAATAAATATCTCTATTTCCATGAAACATGGTTATACTATCAAACTTACATCACAGATGTTCTATGCAATATATACTAAAAATGAAACTTCTGAAAGTCACGTAAATAAAAATAAAAAACATAAAAAGAAAGTCAAACGAAACATTAAAAGGAAATTAAATATAACATTAAACATTAAGAACTAAAGGTCACTTCAAATATCTGTAAAATACTACTAATAACATATGCAACTGCTATTTGATATGGGGAAAAAAAATTATAGTTCACTTAGGGTCAATTAAAAGTAAATTTATAAAGTCAAGACTTAAAAGTGTAGACTTCCATAATTAATGATGCATGAAGGCAAATTGTTCCATAGTTAAGGCTTTGTACAGTGATGGGTCTGGCACCAGTCTGTTCTGGCTTTTGGCACATAAAGGTCTTTTAGCTGCCTTGTTGTACTGGCTGTATTTTCCCTGACAATGGAAAACTAGATACCACTCCGGATAAAAACCCATTGACAGCCTTATAAACAGCGAAACATTTTTCATAATTATATCTGTCTTTAATTGTTAACCACTTTAACTTTTATGATAGGAATAACGTGATCCTTCTTCTAGCTCCTCCAATAGCTAGTTTAGCTGCCCAAATTTTGCAGTTTTAAAACGGTAAAAAAATAAAGTTGAGAAAAGTATTTGTTGAGTCCCATATACCCATACAGTAATTCATTAAACTGAGGAGAGAGAGAGAGAGAGAGAGAGAGAGAGAGGAGAGAGAGAGAGAGAGAGAGAGAGAGGGGAGAGAGAGAGAGAGGAGAGAGAGAGAGGGGAGAGAGAGAGAGAGAGAGAGAGAGGGGAGAGGGGAGGAGGGGGAGGGGAGAGAGAGAGAGAGAGAAGAGAGAGAGAGAGAGAGAGAGGGGAGGAGAGAGAGAGAGAGAGAAAAGGAGAGGGGAAAAGAGAGAGAGGAGACGAGAGAGAGAAAAGAGAGGAGAGAAAAGAGAGAGAGAGAGAGAGAGAGGGGAGAGAGAGAGAGAGAGAGGGGAGAGAGAGAGAGAAGAAGAGAGATTAATTTAATTGCCAAAAATTAGCCAAGAATGAAAAACAACCCCCTATCTTTCCCAAACAAAATATAAAACCAAACCCCAAAAAACAGCCCAACCACCAAAACGGAAAATCCCGGGCACTGGCGGGCCAATGATGGCCAGTTAATGAAATCCCTCATTATACCGACCCTTGCCATAGGTGCAGCAGTTAATAAAAAAAAAAAGTCACTAATGTGGAACTCGGCCCCGCCAGCCCCATTATGATGTCCGTAGGTGCCCGCCCTTTACCCTTTCCCTATTAATAGTCCTTGGTTTATGGAGCAAAAAAACAGTAATGTGGGAAAGGGTATGTGCTGTGATCCATTCACAATATCGTCAGTCCCGGGTTTTCGTAACTTATTAATGGCTTTCATGCGAAAGGTACACCTTCGTCATTGTGTGGTTGTTTTGTTTACAATTATCAGCTGTGAGCGCCGAGCGGGCGAGCGCCCCGAACACCACTGTCAGCCGTTCTGGCGAGGCACGGGAAAACGAGAGAGAAGCCGCAAGAAGCCGTAAGAAGCCGGCTTCTTACGGCTTCTCTCCCAAAATTCGCCTTAAGGGGGCCGGCATGTTGCTGCGCCTGACCCCACACACAAGGAAGAACCCACAGTAAACATTATGTGAATTAGAGCCCTATGAGTTTTAAATAAATGTTGAAATGTTCACTGGGCTATACAATGTTCAAGTTCTTACATAACAAAAAGATTACCATGTGTTAAGGATGAATGTGAGCGAAAGGAGTAAAAAAATAATGCAGATGTTTTGTAAATGTGTCATTTTCTGCAAAATTCATTTTTTTGTGTTCTAGTACAATGTGGTCATTTCCGAATACTGTAACAGGAATGACCACGTGTAGGTCTCACAGCCTCATGTAGCTTCCTTATTTTCTTATGTTCTTATTACTCACATGTGGTTGCAACAGGTAGGGCACCACGTGGGCCATGATGTTGGTGAGCAGTGGCACCACCTTGTCCTTCTCACTCACGTACAGCACGTCCAACAGAGGCGCCAGCAGCTCCGCCAGCACACTCAGGGCCGCCCGCCACACTGTACACTGACGCATCTGTTAAAGCAAAATAAGAACATAAAAGCATAAGAAAATAAGGAAGCTATAAGTGGCCATGAGACCTACACAGAGGCGCCAGCAGCTCCGCCAGCACACTCAGGGCCGCCCGCCACACTGTACAGTGACGCATCTGTTAATGCAAAATAAGAACATAAGAGCATAGAAAATAAGGAAAGCTATAAGAGGCCATGAGACCTACACGTGGTAGTTCCTGTTTTGGATTTAACTTGCGAGCATATTTCTGCACATATGGAAGTGATAAAATACAGCAATCTCAGACTGTTTGCTGACTTGGAGTGACTGAGATGAGGGAATAAATTATATGACATGAAGGATATATAAGAGTGAATGTTTTGGGGAAAGCCTCCAAGATGTGGGAAAGGGAAAGAAAAGGAAAAGAAAGAAAGAAGAGAGAAAGAAGAGGAAAAGGGATAGCAGATGTGGAGTGTGTGGGAGTGCTTGGGAGAGAGGAGGGATGGGAGAGTTATAGGAATGGAGTGTGCAGGAGTAGTGTATGGACAGGAGTAAAGGCGCGGTCAGATGGACAATTTTTCTGGCAATATTACACCCGGCAATGCAAACGCGGCCCAAACTCGGTTCTTGCCACTATGTAGCTATATATTTCAGCTTCTGTATATTGAATTAGAGCGTGCATTAAAAATAATGTCAAATAATATGCGTTTGGGGTGGGTCATAATAAGTTGGTATCCCCTAAAAATTGGTTATTAATAGACCGTCAACAAAGAAAATATATACCAGCCATAACTCATTTAAATTTTTCTGGTGTTTTGTATCCTTCAAATCGCTTAAAAACACGTACAAGAGTGTACAGGGCTTCACAATTCGTCTTGTAATCGGTTCTTGCCACTATGTAGCTATGTATTTCAGCTTCTGTATATTGAATTAGAGCGTGCATTAAAAATAAATGTCAAATAATATGCGTTTGGGGTGGGAATATTGCAGCAATTTGTCTTGCGGCAACGTCGAAAAAGACCGACACGTCGGTCATCATTAAATTGTCATTAGAACTCGCAATTTTACCTTTGTTTGGGCCGCATTTGCGTTGCCGGGTGTAATATTGCCAGAAAAATTTGTCCGTTGACCGCGCCTTAAGTGTATATTCTTCTGTCGCAGGCAGGTAGGCAGGTTCCTGAAGGGGTTTCAATACTCAGCATCAAAGATATGATAACTGAATTACACTATGTATCAGTTCGTGAGAGCAACTAGAATTTCATACCGTTAAAACGCCTACTTCTTTTTCCTGGTGCTCTGCCTTCACCGTGAGGTTGCGTCTCACCCAGGTGGTGGACCCAAAGGCCCGAGCCGGCAATATTACTACTGCAGGATTCCAGCAATTTGCTTGACACCTCCTGCAGGGAAAGAGAAGAAATCTACATTGAAAAAGTTTCCTATTTAAAAATGAGATAAGAACAATTCCTTTTTTTTCATTGATAACACTGGGGGAAAAAATTTGAAGAAAAAAATTGTTGAGTTAGATTTTTGAGTTTTTTTAGGATAAAATTTGGGATGCTGATTCCAAATCTTGTAGTCAGTTTTTTTCTAGGGACGTCAAGTTTTTCTTCACAGTTACCCTTTCCCGATAAGCAAAATTTTCCCCTTGTGAGCCTCATTCAGCCTCATTTTAGCTGAAATTCCAGTGCCAGTTTTTGAACAACTACCTCCTCTAGAAGATCTGAGTGAGTGAGAACGCAAGTGACAGCAATGATGCAGATTTTGACATTCACGAGGATTCAGTTCGTAGGTGGGAATTGATCAGCACGAGTTGAATGATTTAGCACGTGATTTGGGCCTATCCAAAAAAGCTTCAGAAATACTAGCATCAAGACTGAACGAGAAAAAACATACTTGAACAAGGAGTGAAAGGTATCATACTTTCGAACCAGAGAAAGTACATTTCTGCAGTACTTTCGAAGTGCCAGCGGTTTTGTGTTTTGCCATAACATTCCTGGTTTACTGAAGAATTAGGGCTTCAATCTACCAATCCAAATGAATGGCGATTGTTTATTGATAGCTCAAAGCGGAGCTTGAAGTGTGTCCTTCTACACAATGGCAATTGTTTGGCGCAGTCCCTATTGGGCATTCGGTCTGTCTTCGTGAAGAATATGGAGATGTAAAGAGAGTCATTGAGGTTTTGCAATATGACAAAACACAAAATTTGGGTCATCGTGTTGACCTTAAAATGGGTGTCCTTCCTTCTTGGTCAACAACGTGGATACACAAAGTATCCCTGCTTTCTCTGTATGTGGGATAGCAGAGCTCGAGAGAAAGCATTGGGTTCAGACGAATTGGCCTCCGAGATCTGATCTTAAACCTGGAGATCCTAACATTGTACATGAGCCACTTGTTTACAGGAAGAAAATAAAAATTCCCACCTTTTGCACATAAAACTAGGTCTCATGAAACAATTTGAAAAAACATTGTCAACTGATGGCGACTGTTTAAGTAATCATCTGGCATTCTGACTGTCAATTTAAAAAATCAAGGCCGTGTGTTTGATGGTCACAATTTGACAGCTCATCAAAGATGAAAAAATTGTCAA
>JACEEZ010003969.1:90121-105958 GCA_016584305.1 Chionoecetes opilio | reverse complement strand
GTTTCCAGGGTAGAGAGAGGCATTGGGTTCAGACGAATTGGCCTCCGAGATCTGATCTTAAACCTGGAGATCCTAACATTGTACATGAGCCACTTGTTGACAGAAGAAAATAATATTCCCACCTCTGCACATAAAACTAGGTCTCATGAAACAATTGTAAAAGCATTGTCAACTGATGGCGACTGTTTGAAGTACATCATTTTGGGCATTTCCTGGACTGTCAATTGAAAAAATCAAGGCCGGTGTGTGTGATGGTCCACAAATTCGACAGCTCATCAAAGATGAACATTTCAACGGTACTATTAGCGTATTTTCGTGACGTTCACCGCCCTGGTTCAGTCCAGTCCGGACCGGGTCAGGGTGGACTGATGGTCGCGAAAATACATCGAGACTGGCCCCGTCCCATTCGTCGTTCCTATTGGCTGGGGGATCGAGTGGGCGGTACTGAACTGAACTGTGGAGGCGGCAGGCGTCCATCTTGTCAATATTCTTTGTGTCGTCCGCCTTTTAACCTGTGATGAAGACTTTACAACTACCACGCCTGTGATACTTTAGTCTTATGGTCGGCCATCATGGTGTTTCATGTCTTATCAGCAGCACGAGAAGCTCCTGGTCGCCTTCCCCGCTGACTGTAGTGCGCATGCGCCAGTTCTCCCCACACTGGTCCAAGGTGGTCCTGGTATGTGGGTCGGACCGGACTGGACTGGGCTAGCCCGTTCTAGACTGCCTCGCAAAAACAGTGACCGCCCGGGACTAGCCCAGTCCAGACCGGGCCAGAGCGGTCGCGAAAATACGCTATATGTCAGACCTTGAAAAGAATGCTTGGCTATCATTCAAAGACGTCGTCAAGAACTTTCTTGGAAATACACGTGCAAGTAATTACACAGAAATTGTTCAGAAACTATTTAAAGCTACAAAGCGCTTGGTTGCAACATGAGTATTAAAGTATATTTTTTGCATAGCCATCTTGCCAACTTTCCGGAAAATCTTGGTGCTGCTAGCGACGAGCAAGGTGAACGATTTCACCAAGATTTGAAGGTTATGGAAGAACGTTACCAGGGTAGATGGGATGTGCATATGATGGCTGACTATTGTTGGAGAATCAAACGCGATAGCCCTCAAGTTGATCACTCCAGACAAAGCTACAAACGTAAATTTTTACCTTAACCTGCACACAATTATAGCCTTATCCTTTCTAAAAACATGATAATGTTAAATAAACATTCTATTCATGCCTATTTCTTTCATTTTTCATTGTATGTTAACATATGCAACTTTTTATAAAATAAGCACTGTTACTGTTATGTACAGTATTTTTCATATTTTTTAAGAAAACGAAAATCCTACAGTTCAAAAACTTGACGTGATAGAGAAAAACTGAGATCAGTTTTGGATTCAGCACCCAAAAGTTACTTAATAACAAGTGTCAGACCTAACTCAACAAAAATTTGTTCCCCAGTGTAATCTTTTCTTCAGGAGAGCCTCTCCACTGTAAGAGTATTTGCCAGCCTTCCCTTATTTGATGCTCTATGAATTAAAGTATGTTATGTTTTTGTATGTCCGTATGCTTCATGTATGCTGCCAAAAAATGAAGTTATATCTGCATGAGTTTACTCTCCACCTTGTAAATTGTGAAATATACATATAAGGATTCCATATTTTCATTTCACTTGCAGTGTTGTAATATGAAAAATAATATAAGTCTACAATATTCTGCATAAATAAAGTAAAATACATGTATGTAAAACATACCAGCTCACCCTAAAATATCATGCACTAGTTACACTTGGGCTGAACAGCTTGAGCTAAACGGGTTGATAGTAGTGTTACACACGTAGTGTAAATGGGGTGCTTTGGTGTACTTGTGGTATTACGTCGCCAGATATTGACACGCGTTTTCTTGGTTTATTGGTTTATTGAAGAAACGGTTCAAACTGCAGAGAAAAAAAAAAATTCAAAAGAAAAACCCCACGTTTAAACGAACTCAACCCATTCTTAATCACATAAAAAAATATCCCCTGAATCAACTCGCCCCCCTAAAAAAATTCCCCAAATCACGTGACACGAGACGTAAAAACACTCGTCCTTTATTTTAACTAGACCGCAAAAGTCATCGTAGAAGATACGGATAGATCCAAAAAATTATTTTGTCAAATTTTAAGATACACGCAAGTCATTTAAATTTCGGCCTCTGGTATTCACGAACCCAAAAAAGGTATTAGGGGGTGATCCTTCCAACCGAGTCATAAAACCATGTGAACTTTGGTAATCAAGCTGGATATCCAAACCCCGAACCGCCTTTTTTTTGCACTCAAAAAACCACCTTTTTGCCCCAGCTGGTTTAACCAGCGGCTTTTTGAGGGTTGGGGGCTTTAAAAGGGAAGGAGTTTAACTTAAATATTTCACACATGCTAAACTTCTCCTCTCTCTCTCTCTCCTCTCTCTCTCTCTCTCTCTCTCTCTCTCTCTCTCTCTCTCCTCTCTCTCTCTCTCTCTTCTCTTCTTCTCTCCCTCTCTCTTTTTCCCTTTTTTTTCTCTCTTTTCTTTCCCTCTACACCACCCTGTCTCTTTTCCTTTTCTCTCCTCTCTTCTCTCTCTCTCTCTCTCTTTTCTCTCTTTTCTCTCTCTCTCTCTCTCTCTCTCTCCTCTCTCTCTCTCTCTTTTTCCCCCTCTCTCTCCTCTCTCTCTCTCTCTCTCTCCTTCTCTCTCTCTCTTCTCTCTCCCCTTTTCCCTCCCCTCTCTCCTCTTTCTCTCTCTCTCTCTGTCTTTTTCTTTTTCCCCCTCCCCCCACCATCTTTATCTCTCTCTCTTACTTATTCTTCTTTTTTTTCCTCCTCTTTTTTTTTTTCTTTTCCTTCTTTCATTTCTTCTCCCCCTCCCCTCCTCTTATATTCCCCTTCTCCTTCTTAACCTTTCCCCCACGATGAAAATATTCACGACAATAATACTGGCTATTAATAATGGCAATACTGGCTATTTGGGAGTCATTACAGTTTTAAAAAAGGGCTAAACAAATAGTTCGGATGGGGTAAAAGGTGGATGTGGGTTTGGGGTTAGGAAACAGGAACTCCCACTGTGGGTTCACGGCCTTTTGTGCTTCCTTATTTTTTTGATTCCAAGATTATGGGTGGGTGTGTGTGTGTGTGGTGTGTGTGGGTGTGTTGTGTGGTGTGTGTGTGTGTGTGTGTGTGTGTGTGTGTGTGTTACCTGATTTGACCCCCCTCATTAAAGGGGATCTCGGGGTCGAAGAGGGAGGGTGAGTTAGGTTTACCCCCTCCTCCCCTTTTTCCCACACTTAAAAGTAGGGAGAGTTACCCCCCCCCCCCCCATACTACTACACAAAAAACGGGTTTTAATTTAAATCAATGAGGTCCTTCCATTCCCCCAATGGATGGGGGGGAAGTGTGTGGTGTGTGGTGTTGTGTGGTGTGTGTGTGGTGTGTGTGTGTGTGTGTGTGTGTTTTGTGGTGTTGTGTGGCAAGTATGAAAAATACATATTAAAAAAAAGCGACCCTCTGTCAAGAAAAGTGGGTCTTCTTTAATTTGATAATTTGGGCGGGGGGGCAACGTGCCCCCCGACGAGACGATCCCCGTATGCTTTGACCTATGAGGAGTGACTAGTCGGGCCGTGCTTTGAGTAGGGGTTGAGTTCCTGTGTGTGGTCTGGTGTGAGTCCCCCGAGGGCAGACGCGGTCCCCCCCTCTTTATAACAATGGTAGCCCGGAAAAAGACACGGGCAATTTGGGGGGTGAAAAATAGGAAAATACTACATGAGTTTTTTCCATATACCCTACCTACGTAGAGAGACACCTGACACCGGGTATGAGGCCCAGGGGTAAACTCTGAAACTCTTTTCCCTTTTTCTATTTCTCCATTTTCCTATGACTTAAATTTTTTAAAAAGAGAGAAAACAAGACACCCCGAACTAATTGGCCTACCCCTCGTTTTTTTAATCTTTTCCCTGTTTCTTATAAGGCTGGCAACTAAAGGGGCTTTGTGTTACCCTTTTTTTGTTGCCCCCTGGGCCATTTCCCTTTGTGATGAAAAAAAAAAAAAAAAAAAAAATGTGGGGGGGAAATAGGAAAATACCCCTGACTTTCCCTTTTATGATTTTCCCAATTTATATAACCTAACACGTACTGTACAGAAATATTTAAAGGAGAAGTAAAAACGTCCTTTTGGAGAGAGGGGAAGAGAGGGGGAAAGGAAAAGAGAGGAGAGAAGGAGAGAAGAGAAGGAGAGAGAAGGGAGAGAGGGGGAGAGAGGGAGAGGGGAAAGAGGAGAGAGAGAGAGAGAGAGAGAGAGAGAGAGAGGAGAGAGAGAGAGAGAAAAGAGAGAGAGAGAGAGAGAGATAATTTAGTAAGGTAAAATGCTTAAAGGTAGAAGTTTAAAAAAGTCTTTTGAGAAGAAAAAGGGAGAGAGAGAGACGGAGCGAGAGCGAGAGCGGAGGTGTATAGCATGTGTAAAATATTTGAGTTAATACCTTCCACTAACCCCGCCACCACTCTAAAATGGCAGGTTAAATCCGGGGGTCAAAAAGGGGGTTTGTTGAGGCAAAAAGGCGGGTTAGGGTTCAGGAATATCCAGGGTCCCTCACCTCACATCAGCATGGCCTCGTGCTCAAGGATGTAAAAAGCGTCCCTTGATCTTGAACTGATGGGGGAGTCCCCCTGATGCTGTCGGGAAGCCTTTGATCCGATATTGAACAATTATATGTTGGTGATACAAAAAAAATCAGACCTGTTTTGGGTTACAAGAGAGAGAGAAGAGAGAGAAGTTTATTATATTTTTTTTTAAAATCAGATGCATTGTCGAAAAAAAAAAACCAGTGGGATGTTGTCAGGCTATTGTTTTTTCTCCGTGTTTGAAAATACAAAATTTTAGAGTGTTTTTTTTTCCCTCCCCTTTTGTTCCCCATCTAAACTAATGCAGAAAATTTAAATTCCTAGAAAAAAAATGTCCCTACACTTAAAAAAAGTAGATAGTTTTTTAAAAGGGTTATGTTTTTCTAAACCTAAGGTGAGGACACAAAAAATTTACGAGACATTTCAAAACCAAATTTGGGTTGTAACCAAAAAGGGAAAATTTAATTAAATGGGAGAGTGTACTCCATAGAGACGAAAAACCAAAAACCTTTATTTTTTAATATGTTATAAAGGTTTTTACCCACAATTTGCAGGGGATCTATTTTTTCGAGATCAAGGATGATTATAAAATTTATGTTTTTAATCTTTTTTTAACATTCTAAATTGTTGAAAACATTTTCCCGCCCTTCCTTTTTTGTTTTTTTTTTATCCCTACTAGAAGGGGGGGAAGCGTCAAAATTGGTGGGAGGGGGGGGGGTAGGATGAGGAGAAAATTCGGGAAGTTTTATGGTGGGTTAAAAAAAATAAAAAAAAAAATAAAAAAAAAAAATGGTGGACCACTTAGTTTTCCCAGGTTATCGAAAAAGAATGAGCATCTTTGAAATGTGGCGTAGTAGAAACATGTTATTCGCCCCCAAAGGCCCCGAAGTTCGGGATTCTTAAAATCCTTCCAAATCATGTGTGGGAAAAAAAAAAAATGATATAAGACATTTGGGAGGGAGGAATAGTGAAAGGGAGATTTCAAAGTAATTTTTTTAAACCACAGAAATTTGAGGGGATAAAAATCCCCGGTTTGAAGAGGAGAAAGGGGAAAATGTATTATAAAATCACCCCCTAAAAAAGACTTTTTCAAGAAAAAGAAAAAAAATAATAATAAATAAAAATATACAAAACACGTATAACAAAAAAATAAACATGGTGTGGAAGAGAAGACGTTGAGATAAAAAAATGTATCAATTTTTCGAAAAAAAACCCGGGGAGTGAAAGGGTGTTGTGGTGTTGTCCCACTCCCTGGCCTTGGGGTTTTCCGTGTATACAAAAATCAAGATGGCGTTGGTAAAAACGTAGCCAGTTACGAATTAAATCACGCCCCTTTGGAAACAACATAGGCCGGGGTTTAGAGGACAACAGGAATAAGATAACCGCTCGCATTTTATATTCCGATGGATATTGGCTTTTTTTTTCCCTTTTTTTTTTTTTTCTTGCGCAAAGAAAAAAAAATGGGGGAAGAGAGTACGTTGGGGGCCCCGGGGGGGTGGGACAACATGGGTTTTTAGTTGACCGGATGAAAGGGGGAAAACGGGGGGGTTTATTATCGACGTGAGACAAGAGAGAAAGAGAGGGGGTAATAATTATTGTTTTTAGCGATGCCCTTTCCTCAATCATTTTCTCTAAATTGACTTATGACTTGTTTTTTTAGACAAAAAAATAAAAAAAAAAAAAAAAGGGTCCCCCCTCTCGTACCGTAAAAAGAAAAAAAAAAAAAAAAAAAAAAAAAACCCTCCCCTTTACGGGAGGGGTGGGAGGCATGAAAAAAAGCCCTTTCAAGGTTTTGGTTAGGTTGGTTAGGTTTGGGAAAGGTTAGGTTAGGTCCCCCCATTTAGGGGGGGGGGGTACCTATTGTAAGGGGGTTTTTTTTTCAGAAGACCCCCCCCCCCACCCGTCAATGGACGGAAACCTAACCTAACCCAACCAACCTTTCCAACCCAACCCAACCAACCTAACCTATTGTAAGGGTTTGTTATAAGACCCCCCCCCCCCCCCCAAACCCCTTTCCCCTCAATGGACGGCTTTTTTTTTTTTTTTTTTTTATTTTTATTTATTTTTTATCATTTTAAATTTTCCCGTTGATGAGGGTTTTTTATTTAGGCAACGCTAATTTTTACATGGTACTAATTCATTTATAAAAAAAAGAAATATATAAGTAAAAAAAATAACTCATCAATCGGGAAATTTTACCCCATGATGATTTTATTTATTTTGTTAACGCTAATTTAGCAGGTTCTAAATCATTTAAAAGTAACGGGAAAAAAAAGCCGGAAAGCTATAAAAAATTCGCTTCTATTTATACCTTCATGATAAAGTTGATCGCAAAAATTTTAGATGGCGAAGATTTTAAATGAATTTAAGTTCATGATATTTTCACAGTCTCGTAATGGCATTTTTTTAGCGTGTTTTATGTTTTATTTATAAAATTTTGAAAAAAAACATTTACGAAGTTACATTATCAATAAATGAAAACCTCTATTGATAGTCTATAGACATATATTTTTTGTTGGGGGGCCCCCAGGCCCCCGTGCATCAAGCAATTTAAAAAAATTGTCTCGTGCGCATCCAGGTAACAGTGGTCTATGACAGTACTTATGATACAGTTTTCGCCTGTACCCATTTAATTTAAACCGTCTGTGCTCCCTGCACTTGGTGCACTAGCCTTGCCTCAAAAATCAAAAATCATTCATGTTTATGCCATAATTCAAAATAAATAGGGGTCAAGGCAAACGAAACACAAAGTGACCAGGTTTTCAAAGTTATTTTTTGTTATAAAAGCACTATAACTAGAACCATACCATAAACCCCACCACTTAACCAAGGTGCTAACTTTAAATTGCTACCCAGCGGGGTACATAGTATACCCAGTTAAAAACAACAGTACAGTTGTGTGGCTTAACAAATCCTATAAAAAAAATAATATATAAAAAGGGAACAATACTCAAGTGTTGGTAACCCGGGTTACCGAGGAAGGAGGGGTTTTACTTCACGACGTCCAAAAACCCGCTGCCTATTCCATGGGTTTAGCGTTCACGACCCTTTTTGACACGTCAGCCACCATCTTCATCATTGCAGTCAGCCCCCATACGTCTTCACAGACACCAGTGGCGTACCGAGGGGGGGGGCATGCGGGCCATGGCCCCCCCCTTTGCAAAGAATAGATTATAATATAAATATATTTTTAAAAATATATATATATAAATATATATTATATATAATATAAATATATATATAATTTATATAAAATTTTAAAATATTATATATATATATAATAATATAATAAATATATATAAATATATATAATTATAGGGAAAAAAACAACCCAAAAAAATTTTGATATTATATTATAGAATAAATATATTTATATTTATAATATATATTTATATATAGTATATATAAAATAATCTTTTATATTTTATTTTTATATATATATATATATATTTTATATAAAAATATATATATAAAAATAATTAATATATTATATATATAATTTAAATTTGCGGACACACAACCACAAACACAGACCTTTTTGCTTAATATATTATAGATTATAAATATTTTTATATTTAAATATATTATATACTTATATTATTTATATATATATATATTATATAATTATATTATATTATATATTATTATATAATATTATTATATATAATATAATATATAAAAAAAATTTATATTTTATATATTTATATATATATATATAAAAATTTTGTAGGAAAGGTTGGGCGGATTTTTTGGTATATATTTTTTTTAATTTTTTAATAATATTTAGCTTTAAATAATGTAGAAAATTTATTATTAACCCCTTTCCCCCACAAACCCCTTCCCCACCTTCCCCCACCCCCCCATTATCCCCCTTCCCACACCCCCCCCCCCATTTTATAATTAATTACCACACCCTTTTTACTCACCCATTCCCATCACCCCCCACCCCTTTACCCCCATTTTCCCTCCTCCCAAACCCTTCCCCCCACCCAATTACCCCCCCCACCCCTTCCTCCCTTTCCCATCACCCCACCCCATTCACCACCCCTTACCCTCACCCCCCCTTCATCACCCTTTTCCCCTCACCACAACCCCAAATTCACCAAAACCCCTTAAACCCCCAACCCCCCCCTACCCTCACCCCTACCCATCACCCCCCCCCCATCACCCCCCACCCATACCACCATCACCCCCCCACCCCTTACCCATCACCCCACCCATTCACTCACCCATTACCCCTCACCCTACTTTAGGTTTTCCCCATTTCGCAACCCACTTTTTTTTCACAATACTCGCTAATAGCTGCTAAAAAAAAAAAAAAAAAAATGATCGGATATCTCATAAGTGGCTTAAAAAACCCCCCTGCTCGACCCCGGGTCCAAAACTGTTTCCCAATGAGGGGTTCCGCCACGGGGGGGGGAACCTATACCCCCCCCCCCCCCACAACACACACCCCACCGGGGCAGAACCCCCTTTCGCTTATATTATTTTAAAGATACAGTAATTATATATTATATATATTTTAATATTAAAATATTTTTAATTATAATATATAAGCGAAAGGTGTGTGTCTGGTGTCTGTGTGTGGTGTGTTGTGTGTGGTTTTGTGTGTGTGTGTGTGTGTGGTGTGTGTGTTATGTGGTGTGTGTGTTCCGCTTAGGTTCCGCCCCCCCGGGGGAATTCCATTATAACAGTTTGGAACCCGGTTGACCCGGGGAAAGGGTTTTTGCCCACTTATTTCTACTAAATAGCCAGTCGGAGACGCAACCCCCCGCTACCGCCTATTTGTGGCCCCAAAATATATAAAAAAGGTCTAGCTAAAATTTGCTTTATCACAAAAAAATCGTTAAAGGTACCCAAATTTCAATGGGAAATACGTCGGGCCTCAAGGGGGGTTAAAACAAGTTAAGAAAGTGAAAAAGAAAATAAGTAAACTTAATTAGTGAAAAAAATTGAAAAAAGTGAATAAAAAATTAAAAATTTGGAAAAAAACTTAAAATTTGGAGAAAAAACTAAACTAAGTGAAAATTCTTAAAAATTGGGGGGAAAAAAAAATGAATTTTTATGAAAAAAATTTAACTTAGACAAACCCTGCACACAACCCCACAAAACCCACACACACCACACACTACACACACAACAAACACCCACACACAACAAAACATAACAAACACCCACACACACTAAAACACACCATACACCAACACACACACACAAAAACACACACACCCCACAAACCCCAAGGGGACTTCCCTGATGGTATGCGGAAAGAAAAAATACATTGAGATAGGCAAGAAGGGGGGAGGGGGGGTAAGGAGGGTGAAGGACAAGGGATGGCAGAGAGGGATAAGGCAGTGGTGGGGCCTTAACAAAAAGTTAAATTTTGTTTTAAACCCTTAATCCGTTATCCCAAAAAATTTAAATTCGGTAAATCGTTAATCAGTTTTAAATTTTTTAAAAATGTAAGGAAGTTACGTAAAATGTTAACGTAAATTTTTTTTCTAGCAAAAAAAAAAAAAGTTTTTTCTCTAAAAAAACCCAAAAAACCCTTTTTTAAAGTGCAAAACTATAAAATCTGCCTTATGGGTTTTTTAAGGGGGTTTTGAACCCCAAAAAATATAGGGTTTTTTTTGCTTTGAGTTTAAAGGAGATTTATAGTTTAACTTAAAAAAAAAACTAATGAGGCAGATTTCATAGTTTTGGCCGTTTTGGTTTTTTTAAAGGCTTTACACCCCGAAAAAAAAAACTGAAAAAAAATTAAAGGAAAACAAATTAGTATTAAAATAAAAAAAAATATTTATAAAGTGGCCCAAAGAAATAAAAAAAAAAAAAAGAAAAACACAATATGACATAATTTTTTTGTTCTTTTCTTTGTTTTGCATTTTTTTCCTGGTGCTGTTGCCCTTCATAAAAAGTAGCAGTCAAAGTTTTTTATCAAAATTTTTTTGGGTAGCGGACGATTTTAAAGGAAGTTAAAATAACGGGAAATTAATTAGTCCGATAATGATTTCCAAAGTTTAAAATTAAAAATTTAAAACGTTAAAAAAAACCTTTAAAACGTTTTAAGGTTTTCCCCGGGTTTTTGCCCCCCCGAAAAGGGGGAAAAAATTTGGGGGGAAAAAAAAATTTTTTAAAATAAAATAAAAGAAAAGGGGAAAAAATTTAAAACATTTAAAAACCACAAACCCCCAAAATTTTTTTTGGTTTTCTTGGGCACCTTTTTTGCAAGCTTTTCAGGAGATTTAAATTTTTTTTTTAACTTTAAAAGGGGAATAAATGGGAAGGGGGGGGGCTTGGGGAATGTTTAAAAAAGAAAAAAATTTTAAAATTAAATTTAAAAAGGGTTAATTTTTAAAAAATAAAAATTTTAAAGTTTGGGCCCCCCTTTTAAATTAAATTATAGTGAAAAACAAATAATAAATAAAAAAAAAATTTAAAATTTAAATAATAAAAAAATAATTAATTTTTTTAAATTAAAATTAATAATAAAATTTTGGGAGAGAAAATAATAGAAATAAATTAAAATTTTATTAAAAATAAATTATAATATATAAATAATTATTATTATGTATATATATATATTTTAAAATTATATAGAAATATATATAATAATAAAAAGGACACCCACTTTTTTTAATTTTATATTTTTATATATTTAATATATAATATATATATTATGATTTTATATAATATATAATATTTATAAAATTTAAAATAATATTTAAAATATGTTAAATAAATATATATAATAATATATAATAATTAAATAGTATAAAATATATAAAATTTAAAAAATTTTATAGATAAAATATAGGTTATAATATAAAATTTTAAAATATTTTTTAAAAATATATATATTATATAAAATTTTATAATTAAAATATAAATAATATATATATATAAAAATTATATAATATTTATATAATATATAAAAGGGATAGGGAAATTTTATATAAAATATTTTAAATATAAAATATATTATTAAAATATATATATATATATTATATATAAATGATATTATATTATATATATATATTTTATATATATTATATTTTATATATATAATAAATTATATATATATATATATTAAAATTTATATATAGATATTTAATATAAAATTTTTTTATATATATATATTTTAATATAACAAATATTTATATATATATAAAACATTTATATATTTTATATTTATATAATTATATTATAAATATATTTATATATATAATATATATATATTTTATAAAATATATATATTTATAAAATAAAATTTATAAATTTTTTTAATAAAATATTATAAAATTTTAATATTTTTATAATTAATTTTATATATATATATATATTTTATATTTATATAAAAATAAAATTATATATATTTTTATATATATCTATACAAACTACCCGAAAACCCTTTTTTTCGGGGAACCCTTTTTTCGGGAAAAAGCTAAAAGGGGGGCTACCCGGAGATTTGTGTTTGGGGCCAAAGGCACACCAATAGCCCCCCGCGGGAGAAAAGCCAAAAAGTCCCCCCGGGGGGCGGCTTTGCGGCTTGTGCTTAATAATTGCTAAAACATGTATAACTTACAGAAAAAGTATAAAATTTTTTTTGGGCCCCCAGGGGTAGGGTTCGACGTATGGGGCAACATTTTGTATAATTTCACAAAACCATTTCTTTCGAACAGTTGGGGGAAAAGATTTCTCAAAAGTTCGCCCAAAAAACAGCCCAAAACCAAATGGAAAAGTTCGCCCAAAAATGGGCCGCGAAACGCCCCGTGTGATAGCCACCTTAACCCTCACGGCCCCGCCCGACGCCCCCCGCCAAAAAACCACCCGGGGGCGCTCCCCTTTCACCCAGGCGCCGTTAGTCCCCAGGGGGGACAACCCTCCCCCTGTAAAAACTGCCTGTAAACCCTCACCATAGCCCTCCCCCTGCTCCCTGGGAGCGCCTTTTCCCCCGGGCGGCACCTGCGGAGATCCTTTCCCCAATTCCAAAGGCCTCGCCCGACTCCCCCCCCGGGCCTTTCCGTTCCTCGGTTGGTTTTTTGGTTTCTCGGCCGGGGTTTCCAGCCACAACAAACACCGAAATGGCTTCCCCCTCGAACTGAGCTCGATTTGGTCTCAGGAGCCGTTCGTAAACCAATATTTTTCGTTTTCTGAAAAATTTGAATTAGCGCCATGAAATAAATTAGCGTTAAAAAATTTAAATTGCCGCCCCTTCTCTCCTCCCCTCTCTCTCTCTCTCCCAGCCAGCACCGGAACATGGGACCCTTGGGGGCCCCAGGTGGGTACTATATGCGCCCCATGGGGGATCTCACATGGGGCCCATATAGATTTGTCCCCGGGCCTTCCCCCAATGGGGCTCCCAGGGGGGGCTGCCCCGGTGGGTTTAACAGGGGGAAACTATGGGGGGCCCAGGTGGGTTTAACATGGGACTAGTGGGTCCCAGGTGGGCTAGACATGATTGTTTGATTTATATGCCTACACAATACCCATAGAATTAACCTTTTTTTTCATGTCTACCCCAAAAATTTTGGATTTTTTTTTTTTAAAATTTTTTTTTTTAATTTTTTTTTTTAAAAAAAAAAATTTTTCTTAAAAAATTTTGGATTTTTTCAACATTTTGGATTTTTTTTCCTTTTTTTTTGTTTTTTTTTGGATTGATTTTTAATCAATCCAAAAAAAAAACAAAATTTAGAAAAAAAAAAATTCCAAATTTAAAGGAAAAAAATTTCCAAAATTTTTTAAAAAAAAATAAACTTTTTGGAGAAAAAAAAAAAAAAAAAAAAATTGAAGATTAAAAACCAACATTTTGAAGAAAAAAAAAAATTTTGTTGGTAGAAAAGAGATATATGTTGGATTATATGGGTATTGTGGGGCCCCGGGCATATATTAACGTGGTTTTTGCATTTTTTAATGATGCATTATTTTTTGCTAAAGGGCTTTGGACATATATTTAATATACAAAAGGGAAAAGTAAAAACCTTACAGTTTTAAAAAAATTTTTGAAAATTTTTTTAATTTTTAATTTTTGTATTAGCAGAAAGGCCCCCGTCCGGGCGGACTTTTTGGCTAGCTATTGCGGAGGGTATTGGTGGGCCACAAAATCCCCCAAAAAGCCCCTTCTAGCTTTCCTGAAATCTTTGGATGTAGAAATTATGTTTTAACGCCAACCCTTTTCAATCCCCCCCCAACCCCCTTTTAAATTTCCCCCAAATTTCCCCATCCCCCCACCCCATTCACTCCCCCTTTACCCATCACCCCCCCCCCCATTCATCACCCATTCCCCCATCACCACCCCCCCATTCACTCCCCCTTTCCCCATCCCCCCCCAATCTTTTCCTCACCCATAAACCCTTTCCCCCCCACCCCATTAAATCCCCCATCACCCCCCCCCCTTTTACCCAAACCCCCCCCATTCACTCGGGCCATTACCATCCCCCTACATCAATTTTTCCTTTAAATTCTCGAAACCCCAAATTTTTTTTCACAATTTCGCTAATAGGCTGCAAAAAAAAAGAAAAAAAAGTGATCGGGATCATTTCAAAATGGGGCTTAAAACCTTCCCCGGGTTAAACCCCGGGTTTCCCAAAAAAATTCCCAAATAGGATGGGATTGCACCACGGGGGTCGGAACCTATACCACACACAACACACCACACACACCCCCACACAACAAAAACACCCACACAAAAAGACAGACAACTTTCGTTTTTATTAATATAGTTTGAAATAAAAACCCCCATCATATAATACTTTTAAAAGAAAAATTTAATACAGATCAGCCCCAAAAATTTTTAAAATGTGTTTAGATTTTCGGGAAAATATAAAGGGCTGATTTGAGTGTTTACAATTTGGGGTTAGAAGATACTGGGTAAAATATGAGATTGAGAAGTATAACGGGGAAAAGGGAAATGATGCGGGGGTTTTTCCCTTGAAATGGGAGGAAAATGAATGAGGGGGTTTGGAAAAAGGACGGGAAAGGGGAATGGCTGTTTTGCTGCGGGACTGGTGATGAGGGAGAAAAGGGGGGAGGGATGTTTGAACGGTGAAAGATCAGGGGAAGGGAAAGAATGTGGTTTGTATGAGAAATAGATAATAGAACCATGCTTGTTATAGTTTTTTTTTTGTTTTGTCCATTTTCCCCTTGTGTTTTTTTTTTTTTCTTCTACAGGACAGGGTTCAAACCCGGGCCTATGAAAAAAAAGGCCCCCCTGTAATAAAAGACCGGTAAAAAGGGAAGGGGGCCCTTTCGGCCCTTTTTTTAATTTTTTCCCCGGGAAGAATTTTTACCCCAATTGGGGGGTTTTTTCCTTTTGGGCAATTTTTCAAAGGGGCGGGGTTTTTGGGCCCCCCAAGGGAAATTGGGCGGGGGGGCCCACCCCCGGCCCGGGGGCCCCACGGCCGGCCCCCGGCCCCCGGGCCCCGGCCCCCCCCGGCCCGCCCGCCCCCCCATTTCGTTTTGGGGCTCTCCCACGCCCTGCTGGGATAAAATTTATTACCCAAACCAAAACCAAAACCTAACCTTGTAACGGGGGGGGCTCCCCCCCTTTTTCGCCCCCCTAAAGGGGAATATTAACCAAACCCAAAAATTAACTTCCCCCGGCGCGCATTTCCCGTCCACTATAACCCATTTACCCCTAAGGAAGCGTTTTTCATCTTTTCGCTGTTCTTTTAAAAAACCCCCCCCCTTTTATCCCCAGTAGTACGTATATTTTTCCCCCCTAAATTTAAAAAAACATTAAAAAAACAAAATCTCCGCGCCTCACGCTTTTACGCTTCATCTTTTTTGTTTTTGCTGGGGGGAAAGGGGGGGGTTGGGCCCCAAAAGGGTGTGCTAGGGGTGTTGTAAAACCCAGGCCAGCCAAACCCTTTTTTGGGTTCGACGAAACGGTCCGAGGGAAAAACCCCCTTTGGGGATCCCTGCTTCCCCCAAAGTGCCCCCTTTTTCCCCGCCCGGGGGCTTGGGTTTTGGATTGGGGTGACTTGGTAGGATAAAGGCCTTTCCTTTTGCGACATTTCATAAACCCCAGTTCACGGAACCCAAGAATTCAGGGTTCCATTTGCGCACGAAAACCTGGGTTTCCAAAGGCCCGGAACCCGCGTATTTGCCCTCAGAAAAAACCCGGAATTTTCTCCCCCAAACACCCATTTGGGGGGTTTAAAAATTTTCGGGTTCACCCCAGTTCTTTAACAGAGAATGGCATGGCAAAAAAGTT
>JACEEZ010003969.1:75121-85121 GCA_016584305.1 Chionoecetes opilio | reverse complement strand
CCAAAACAAAAAAGTGTGGGGGGGGGAGGAGGGGGGATTTAGGGTTGGGGGGACAATTTTTTGGAATGACGGGGCCCTTTGGGATGAAATACAAAAAAGGGAAAAAAAGGTGTAATAAAAAAAAAAATAATCCATCAATACCACTTCAGGTTTATTTTTTTAAATTAATACTAAAATTTTGCGTCTTGGGGTATTTAAAAAAACACAAACCCTGCACAGTAATTTATATTGGGATTTTTTACACTTTTGAGCCCCACCCCAAAATTTTTTGGGGGAATCCCCCAAATTTTGGGAACCCCTTGGTAACCACTTCGGTTAATTTTTTTTAACGTTAAACTAAATATATTGCGTCTTAGGGTATTGAAAAAAGGGCAACACCCCTGCACAGTAATGATATAAAAAGCTGCCCCCTTTTACGGGAAATCTCCCTCCGCATAGCGGCCCCCATGTTCAAAATCCAAAAAAGGCGCGGCCCGAGTGACCAAACCCCTTTTGTGAAAAACTCTCTGTGTAGTGTGCATGGGTATGGGATCAATAAATAGTCCCTTGTAGATGTAGACAGTAGATGTATTGGTCAGGCCAGAACAGGAGATGGAATTTATTTTGGGGAGCCCCGTGGGTGCCCCAGACGAAAGGGCCCTAAACGTTGGGCCTTTTGAGTGCAAAGTGACGGGGTTTAGGAGTGATGGGGGGTTTAGAGGCGTGGGTGAAAACAGCCGGGGTCACGGCTGGTCTGGTAAGGGTTTGTCACCCAAATTAAATTTTTGGGACGGGGCCTTTACTGCCTTTGGCGGGCCCCCAAGGTGAATTTTGATAGCCAAAATTTATGGTTTTAGTGTTCAGGGCAGTCCAGCGAACTCAAAAAGAGAGGAAATCTGACTTAAACCCAATATAGTTAGGTCAGATGCACCCCCCGAGGGTTTTTGCCTTTTGACTTCAGTGCCCTAATTGTAGGTTTATTGCTGCTTTTTTTTTTTTTTTGTAGCGCTTTTAGGCCGGTTTTTGTTTATTATTTGTTGGGCCGGGCGTGACCGCCCCCTCCTTAAAAGAAAGGGTTTTGGTTTCGGGCAGTCCCCAAAGTAATTTTGGAGAGGATTACAGGGCCAAATCCCGGGGTTTAGGAAATTGGGCGGTAAAGGGGGTCATCCTTTTACTTCTGCCAAACACTTTTAACCCAGCCTGGGGTCTGTTAGGTGCACTCCCTTTGGGGAAACCCATTTAGTGTCTGAAAATTGGGGGGACGTTTTTTTTTGCCCCCCGGGTACCGGAGGCACTGGGGTTTAACCGCCCTTTGGGCCGGAAAGGGAGGGTGAGCGCGAGATGCGGGTTGGGGGGCTTTTTCTCGGAGACGGGGTTTTGATCTTTGCCGAGCTGGGGGGATCGGTGCCGTCACTGAGGGAAATTTTAAGGGCCCCTCTTTTGGGGGTTGGTTTCCTCCTGTTTCCCGAGAAAGCCCTTGTGGCGGGTATCAGTTTAGGTAAAGTTTCTGGTTGTTCCTGTTTTGTGTGTTGCAATGGGAGTATGTTAGTTGAAGGCGATGTTGTCTGTGGGGGGTTGTTTTTCTAGGTCCTTTTGGGGGGCTGAGGGGCTGTGTGGATGACAATGTGTCTGATCTGGGTGCGGGGTCTTCCAGGGGTTTTAGGATCCGACGAATTTGCCTGTAAAGGGGGGCCCCCCCCCCAGGGGGCCATCTGGTAGACGGAAGTGGCCCTAGAGGTTGGGGGGACGAAGGCTGCGGGAGCTCTTTCCCGGGGGGGGTAGGGGTTTACCGACCTCTGTGTTAGGGAAGCTCCACTCCCCTTTCTGAGGGCCGCTTTCTTGCCCCCTTTCGGCTTGCCCGGGGGAGTCGAGGTGACTCAGGGGGCTTTCTTGGAAAAAGAGCTGTGGAATCGAAATTCCAGGATTTCATTTCCCAAAGGGGCGGCCCATGTAGGGAGAAGTTGGGTTTTTCTGGACGGGATTTATAGAAGAGGTTTTTGGGCATTTTAAGGGGGCTTATGCCCTTTTTGGGGGAGGCTTTAGCCCCGGTTTTTTCTGGCGAAAAATCCTTTCTTTCGAACAAATTTCCGTTAAAACGGGAACCCCACCTCGCAAGTCCAAAGTGGGTTTAGTATTCAAGAAAGGTGGGTCAGTTTTAGGAAAAATGGGTTTGTATTCAAGAAAATGGGTCAATATTTAAGAAAATGGGTCAAATATTCAAGAAAATGGGTCATTTTTCCCGGATGATACGCTTTTAGTAGAGACGAAGTGAGAAAAAGATTATTTTTTGGATTTTTAGTCAGAAATTTATCGACTTCCCAAAGATACAGGATAACTGCTGGGCTTATTACAGTCAAAGGGGGAGGAGCTACCCGGTTAGGTCTCACGGCCTCTTGTAGCTTCCTTTTTTTTCTTATGCTTAAATCCCTTTCCGGTTTAAGGCTTTGCCCGTAGAGGGCGTTTGGTCGGTGGTTTTTACGACTTTTTGCAGGGTGCGTGTTTAGTGTGGTTTTTCCGGTCACTGATCGTTTGGGAAGGGGGGCTTTCCCGGGGGCATGGTACAATTTTTTTTCCCCTCTTTGGGGCACCCAGGATATGCGGAGGGCTTGGTTCTGGATCCTCTCCAAAGGGCCTGAATCGGGGGGGACTGGCAAATGGTGGGGCATGGAGGCACTGTAGTCCCAATTTTTTGGGCCCAATAGCCCCACGTAGAAAAACCTAAGTACCTTGAAAAATTTGGGCCCTCCCCCCCAGTCCGGTGAGAGATCTCATTTACGCTTGTTCGCCCCCGTGTTTGTTTCAGCGCCCTCCTTTGCCAAAAGGAGGGAAATGTTCTTTTTTTTTTGTACGGTCCTTTTTCACGACCCCCTGATGGAATTTTTTTGCCCTATTTTTTGGGGTTTTTTTGGGTTCCCCTTTAATCTTTAACATATTTGTCATATTTTTTCTGTCCACGGGCGGGGGGCGTGGTTAAAAGGATTTTTCTGTTCAGCATATTTCAGCCCGTCTGCTTTTGAAAGAGTGGGTTTAAATAGGTACTATCTGAAACAGCTTATTTTATGTCCACGTTTTTTGTTTAGGTGCTTGCTTGCCCTGGTTAAAAAAATTTCCCGCCTCGCTTATTTTAGTCCCCCCCTCGTTTTCCATGAAGAGTGGTTTTCCCCTTTAAAATATATTCAAATTTGGGGGTGGGGGTTTTTCTTCCAATTTGGGGGTGACATTAAAAATATATTCTACTTTGGTGTTTATTTTCCCTCCATTTTTTTGGATATTTCTTATTTTCTCCTTTGGTTTCGGGTTTTTTCCCCAATATTTTTTTGTGATTTTCTCATGTTATCTTTTGGGGTAGTATTTTCCATTTTATATTTTTTTGAGTGGGTTATTTTCCCTGTTTGTATTTTTTGATCATAGGTTTATTTTAATCCATTTTTTTTTGGGGTTGCCCCTTTAGCTTTTATTTTTTCCCCCTTTCGGGCCCCCTTTTATATCCCAAATTTTTGGGTTTTTATCCTTTTTTATAAACCTAAATCGTGGGGGACCCCGTATTTTTTTTACGGAGGGGGGGGAATGTACTGTACCCGTAGGTCGGGGTAGGCAACATCAGTATTTGGGAAAAGCGCCCTTGAGCTGTCTATAAATAGGGGGCGTACACCTGGGCCCCGCGGGGCCCCCTTTCGTCATCACCCACGACCTCCACCCCCCGCGGGGGGAGGAGACCTGGTTTTTACCACCCCACAAAGCGGGGATGAAGGGCTGGGGGTCTTTCGGGTTTGTTTCCCGGCGGGTTGAAACTTTTGTGGTCGGGGGGGGAAGCAAAATTTTGGGCGTTTTTCTCTTTGTTGTCCTTCTCAGCTACTCTCACTATCCTTTCCCTGGTTCGGACGAGGCCACATAAATTCCCAAAGACCCCTTCCTCTACGAAGGTATCCCGTCCCCCCCTTTTAGCTGCCCACAAAACTTTTTTCTCCTACAATCCCCTCCGTTCCACTTCCCCCCCCCCCCCCCCCTCTATCTCACTGTTTCTATCCTACCGTGGTTTGGACGAGGCCACATTTAAAACCAATGACCCCCCTTTCTATACGGAGGAATCTTACCCTTTTTACGCTGCTGCAAAACTTTATACCCCCAATCCACTCCCTTTTCCCTCGCCTTCCCCTCTCTATCAGTTTGGTTGGGGTCCCACGAAAAAAGTAGGTCCCCCCCGCTTACGGGTCCTTCCCCTTTTCCAATCTCTTTGGGAAAAAATTTAAAAAAAAAAAAAAAAAACCTTTTTTTAAACTCAGGGCTTTTTTCACTAAATTTTTCACCCAATTTTCCCTTTCCCCCTGTTGGTATATGTTGGAACGCGGGGATGTAGTGGGAAATGACGCCCGCCGCCCCTGCGGGGGGGCGGGGTTTGGGGGTATGCGGGTACATGGGGTGACAGAAAAAAAAACAAAACAAAACCCCCAAAAAAAGACAAAAAAACAAACAAAAAACAACAACAAAAACAAGATAAAAAGGGAAAAAAGAGAAGAAGAAAGAAGAAGAAAAGAAGAAGGGAAAAAAAGGTCAAACCGAAGAAAGAAAAAAAAAAACAAAAACCAAAAAATGAAAAAAATGGGGGCGGCGGGGGGGGGGGCGGGGTTGCCCGGGTTTTGTCCGGGCACCATCTTTGAGGCCCCTGCCTGCCCCAAACCCCCCAGATGGTTTCTGTTTGCTCGGGCGAGGGTGGGGAAAACGTTTTCGTTTTTGGTCGAGATCGACTCACAACAAAAACATACAAACAAAAAACAGCACCTGGGCAAGCCCCCGGAAAACTTTTTCTTTACTAGCCCCCTTTCTCTCACCCCCTATTTTCTCCCGTCCCCACTTCCCCATCTTGCTTTTTTTTTTATATTTTGATTTGCTTTAGCTGCCTTTGGGGGGCCCGCGGAAAAGAAAATCCTGAACAAAGGGGCAATGGGTTTTCCCGCAGCCACACCCTAATATTTTCGGGAAAACACCAAAGGTAAAGGGGGACGAGAGGGGCATCTGGAGAAATGATTCCCTGATCCGAACAGAAAAGCTATTGTTTACCTTTTTAGACCTTGGGAAAGCCTTTGAGTTGGGCCCAAAACCCCACAGCTATCCCCGCGACGTTGCGGGGAAAAGGGGGGCAAAGGAAAACTGCTAACCCCGCTCAAGGACTTATCACCGAAAGAAAAGGGGCGGTAAAGGGTTTCCCAAAGGGCCCTTACTCCCACCCAAGACCTTCGAAAATGGCAAACCCCCCCAGGGCAGCATCTCAGCCCCTATCTCTTAAACACACTCATTTAGATCCCAGTTTCACTCCCCCCTTGGGGGTGGCGCAAAAATTTCGGTATGTGATGACTTGGGGAGTCATAACCCCAGGCGCCTACTACCTCCGCCAAAAACCCAGAAAAAATTTGTCAGCCCTTTGGGTTTTAAAATGCCAGGAAAATTGGCCCAAAAAAAAACTTTCCCCAAAACACGAGCCATCCTTCGGCTCCAACAAGCCCTTTCCCCCCCCCTATCAGTCAACGGAACGGAATGAGTTTGGGGGACCGGGCCCCCTTTTCTCGGCGTTTTGGAAAGGACAAAGGGGGTCAAATTCAAGCCCCCCACCCTAAAGGGGAGCCATTTTAAAGGGGAGGACGCGAAATCGCTAAGGCAAGAGATAGGGCATAAAAAATTATCTATACCCGCCGGGAAAAACCAGGATTTGGGCCCAAAGAAGAGAGAAAGGGGTGAAAAAAGGATTTTCAATATAAAAGTGGGAAATTTTGACTAAGATTCCAGATCTAAAAGTCTTTAAAAACAGTATACCAAATAGAAAAAAAGACCAAAAATTAAAAATTTCTACACACCCCTTTGGGCCCAAAACCCCAAAAATGAGAAAATCTAACCCCGTCCAAAACGCGCGAAAAACCATACAGGCCCAAAAAACCAGGGAAGAAATAGAGGGATGCAGTTTTATTTAATTTTATAACCCAAAAACCCGCCGAAAAAACTGCTTTGCCAGGGGGAAGGGGAGATGGGGGCGAGGGAAAGGGTGGGGGGTGGGCGGGAAACCCCGAAGCAGGCCGCGGGGGGGGAGAGGAGGCAGAAAAGACAACCCAAGTAGGCATCGTCGTGGGGTGGGGTGGGCGGCAAGCCCGGGGCCGGGGGGGGGGGGGGGGGAAAACCACGGAGACCAAACCATGGAAGGGGGTGGTGGGCCCGGGGCGGGGGCCATGTGGGCCCACAACCGCGGGGTGAGGGGGGGCGGGGGGGGAGACGGGTGGCGGGCGATAAGCTGGCGACCTTTTCCACGCGGGGCCCCAAACCCGACCCACGCAGGGGGGGCCCTGAATCAACCAGGGGGGAAAGGGGCAAGAGGGTGCGGGGGGTTTTCGGGGGCGGGCGGCAGGCCGTGTCGCCTGAGGAAGAGGGGCGGGGGGCGAGGGCAGGCCCCCGTAGCCGAGGCGCCCGGGGGCACCCTCAGAAATCGCGGGGAAAGAACAGAGAGAAAAAGAAAATCAAACACAAAAGTTTTTAGAAACCCCAACCCCCCCCCGAAAAAAAAACACGAATGAAAAAAAAAAGCCCAAAAAAATTTTGCAACACGTGCTGAGATGAAAAAATAACCAGACCTGGTTTCACCCCACACACAGCAGGGGATGGAAATGACTGGTTGTCTTTCGGATCCGTCCGTTCGGGTTGTAAACTTTTGTCGGTTCGGTGGGGAAGCAAATTCGGTCGTAATTCTCTCGTTGTCCTTTCAGCACTCACTATCCTTTCCGTGGTTCGGACGAGGCCACATTAAATTCCAAGACCCCTTCGCCTCTACGAAGGTACTTGTCCCCCCCTTTTAGTGCTACAAAAACTTCTTTATATTCCTACAATCCAACTCCGTTCCACTTCCCCCCCTGCCCCTCCTCTCCTGCTCACTGCTGATATCCTACCGTGGTTCGGACGAGGCCAATAAATCCAATGACCCCTCTGCTATACGGAGGTAATCTTACCCTTTTTACGCTGCTGCAAAACTTTACTACTCTACAATCCACTCCGTTCCGCTCGCCTTCCCCTCTCTATCAGTGGTTCGGATCCCACGAAAAAATGTAGGTCCCTCCGCTCCCGGGAAGTCCTTCACCCTGCAAATATCTGGAAAAATAAAACAAAACAAAATAAAACCTTTTTAATCTCAGACTCTTTCACTAATTTTTCACAATCCTTATTCCTGTTGGTATATGTTGGAACGCGGGAGATGTAGTGGAGAGGAAATGACGCCAGCCGCACCGTGCGGGGGTGTCGTGCGTCTTGGGGGTATGCGCGCGTACAGGCAGTGACAGAAAAAAGCACAAACAAACCCCAAACAAGACAAGAAACAAACAACAACAACAACAAAAACAAGATAGAAGAAAGAAGAGAAGAAGAAAGAAGAACGAAGAGAAGCAAAAACCAAGTCAAGCCTGGAAGAAAGAAAAAAAGGACCCAAAAACCAAAATGAAGAACTGGTGGGCGGCGGGGGGTTGGGCGCGGGTGGTCCTGGGTGTGTCCGGAGCACCATCTTCCGAGGCCCATGTCCTCGCCAAGCAGCCCCAGAGTGGTTTCTGTTTGTCGTGCGAGATGGGAAAGCGTGGCGTTAGGTCGAGATCGACTCACAACAAAAACATACAAACACAAACAGCACCTGGGTTCAAGCCCCGGAGACTTTTTCTCTTACTAGCCTCCTTTTTCTCACCAATATTCTTCCCCTGTCCCCACTTTCCCAATACTCTGCTTTCTCTTTTTTATATTTCTGATCTGCTCAGCTGCCTTGGGAAGACAGCGGAAAAGAAGATCCTGAACAGGCTGCAATGTTCTCCGCAGCCACACCCTAATATTGACGCATACACAAAGGAAGCGGGGACGAGAGACTATACTGGTAGAAATGATCTCCTGATCTCGCAACAGAAAAACTATTCGCCACCTTCGTAGACCTTCGAGAAAGCCTTGAGTTAGACAACCCTACAGCTATCCTCGCGACGCTTGCGGGGAAGGGAGTCAAAGGAAAAACGCCACCCTGCTCAATGACTTTTATCACCGAAAGAAAAGGACGAGTACCGTTCCAAGGACATTACTACGACTACAAGACCTTCGAAAATGGCACCCCTCACAGGGCAGCATTCTCAGCCCATATCTCTTCAACACATAATTGAGAATCTAGTTTCACTTCCCGCTTGGCGGATGGCCTGCACAATTCTCGGCTATGCTGATGACTTGGGCAGTCATAACCACAGGCGCCTACTACCTCCCAAAGCCCAGAACACTGTGTCAGCCTGGATTTAAAGTGCCAGGAACCTTGGCTCCTAAAAAACAACTTTGCCAAAAACACGAGCCAATCCACTTTTCGGCTCCAACAAAGCCATCCCCCCCACTACAGTCAACGGAAACGACATTGACGTGGGCGACCTGCCATCTTATCTCGTGCGTTTGGTATGGACAAAGGGCTCAGTTTCAAGCCGCACGTTAGCAGCCATTAAGAGATGAGGACGCGAACCCACACCCGTCTAGGCAAGAGATAGACATAAAAACTTATCATACCAGTCGAAACACCAGGATTAGCCAACGAAAGAGAGAAATGGACGTGAAAAAAGGATTACAATATCAAAAGTCGAAAATTTGACTAAGATTCCAGATCTAAAAGTCTTAAAGCAGATATACCAAGTAGAAAATATGACCAAAAATTATACCTACTTACACACATGTGCCAACACACACATAATATGAGAATATCTACCCTGTTCTAAAACGCGCTGATAAAACTCATACAGGCAAACAACCAGTAAGGAAATAGAGTATGCAGTTCTATAAGTACATAACCAAACCAGGCCGAAAACACTGTTAGCCAGCGAAGGAGAGATGAGGCGAGGAATGGGGGCGGGCGTGGGCGTGAGCCACGAAGCAGGCCGCGGGAAGAGAGGCAGACAACGACACCAATGTAGGCATGTCGCAGGCGTGTGGCCTCGTGGGCGCAAGCAAGGCCGCGGGCGGGAGGAAAGCCACGGTAGACCAGCCATGGAAGGCGGGTGTTTGGGCGCGCGGGCGTGCGCCATAGTGGGCGACACACCCGCGGAGGAGAGGAGGCGGCGCGGCCGGAGACGTGGTCGGCGGGCGAATAAGAGGTGACTTTTCCACGCGGTCGGCCCGACCTGACCCACGCAGGTGTGGCCATGAATCAGCCAGGGGAGGAGCAAGAGGGTGCGGGGAGTTGCGGGGCGGGCGGCAGGCCGTGTCGCATGAGGCAAGAGGGTGCGGGGGCGCGATGCGGCATGCCACGTAGCCCGAGGCGCCGGGACACATAAGAAATCGAGGGAATGAACAGAGAGATAAGAAAATCACACACAAAAGTGTGTAGCCAATTTCAGCCACAGAAATCAACAACGAATGAAAAAAAAAAAGCCCAAACTATAGCAACACTGTGCTGAGATGAAAAAATATAACCAGAAAGAGTAAAATTAAGGTCAATCGTAGCCATCGTAAGGCTCATCCTTAAGGCAAATAGTTAGTCTAAGAAAGTTTACATCCATATAGTATAAACACAAGGCAACATCACGTATATAGCTATACAATAACAAGCTGTCTCAGTGGACTGCTTCCAAACTGCTCTTAAGCCAGGACACTTGTGTTTTGGGCTTACATACAGAGGACATCAGATCTTCATGTTTGCATCCTCACCCATGCAGTAGTGACGAGGACAATCCAGTGGATATATCCAGCCTTAAACATGCTGGGTAAGAGACCACATACTGTATAGTTAGTTTTTTACCAGTATAAATTTCATCTGCTGTGATTTAACCATTCACAATATCAATTTATTTACAATGTCTTGGTGAGAATGAGGCCACATGATGGTTAGCCTGGTGTGGTCGAATGATGCATACATTCCGAGGCGGTTCCTGAGTGTCTAAAGACACTCAGTGTCTTTTGTCAGCAAAGGAAGGACCACACTTCCAAAAGTCTCGCACACAGAAAAGTCGTGATAACCTGTACCGACATCAGTCCACACCAGTTCCAG
>JACEEZ010003969.1:47621-70121 GCA_016584305.1 Chionoecetes opilio | reverse complement strand
GAGGACATCCGCGCACTCAGACCATTCGGTGTCATCGACTGGGCAAGAACGCGGGGGGATGGAAACTGTTCCAGGCAGGGTTAAGAGCAATGTCGGGCATGATTTTCGAATGGGTTGCCGTCGAGGTCTTTAAGGTGGGCAGTGCATGAGCTTGGGCCTCGGTGTCAACAGTCACCAGGCGGGACCGGTCGGGGCGGGTACGGAAAGCAACCTTGCCAACTTGCCGTTGGAGGCATGCCGTGAAACGTAGGGCGTTAGCAGAGTAAGGGGCGGTGCTAGGGACGATGAAGAAACGGTCCCACTTTGCAGGACCAAAAAGAGTGTCGAAGGAGGGGTGAGGGAGAGAATTGTAGATGGGCGTGGGGTTGAGGAAGGAGGGAGACCGTGCGGACTGTAGTTCTCCCGGCGGGAGAAGGGTTGTAGGGGCGCAAGATTAGCTACACAGGATGAGGAGGACAAAGAAGGATGGGAGGAGGAAAGGGAAAGGGGAGGGGAAGGATCTGGAGGGGTAGAGCAGGGAGGCAAGGATGGAGAAGGTTATGGAAGAGGTAGAGGGTTTTGGGCTGGAGTGTCGCCTGGTGCTGAGGATGGAGTCATGATCTGGTAGGGGGCTCAGGAGCACTAAGTGCCTCTGAGGGTCGAGTTTGGGGTACGGGCATATCAGTATTCCGGGCCGTAGTCAAAAGAGGAGCAGGGGTCGGTAAACCAGTAGGGCCATTTGGTAGAGGGGCCGGCCCTGAAGCCCCTATAAAGGTTAAAGAATCATCATTGGCCATGGTGAGCCTGGAGTTAAAAAAAGGGGGAAAAAACGGACAGCCCCTCATAACCCGCATGAGGGGTAAGGGCAAAGTTACAAGGGTATACCGTGCCCGTAGCACCCTGAGGCCGTTCATGACTGACCCGAAGCCAGCCTCATATCCCATCAGCACGGCTCTCATACCTTAGGAGGAAAGGGGGATAAGAGGAGGTGCAAGAGGAATGAGGGAAGGAGGTGAAAAAGGAGGAAGACAGGAAAGGCCAGGCAAAATTAGTCAGACCGAGGACAGGGGCCCAAAGCCAAGGGAGCGACCAGGTCGTCTCCATGGCGTCAGGCCCCAATCCCCGGGCCCGAAGCCCCCCCACGATGACAGCGGGTCTGGAAACGGGGGGGGGGGGGGGGGGTAAAAGACAGGAAATAATATTGCTAACGAGAATTGTATAAAATCTGAAGTGCAGAAATGAATAGTATAGTCCACATTCAAGATAGAAGGAATTCATACATATGAAAATACAAATACTATGTGAAATAAGTAGTTAATTGAGCCTGTGTTGACTTATAGTTGTAGTGTAGTATACGCATTCTTATCTTTGGTGCATCATCATCAACTTGAAATTTTGTAACTTCACCTGAACTGTGTCCTGAAGTTTGGCTTGCATTACACCTCCATTTACCAGCAAAATGCCTATCGCAATAAACACAGGCTTTTTCCAATATGCTATCAAGTCTGAACAACATTTTGGGAGTCAAAGTCTCTGAGTAATGACAAACTTATCACCATAGGCGTAGTTACGCCTGTTTTATGAATACCCCCGGATTTCAAAGACTTTTTTTTTTTCCACAAAAATAATTAAGAATAGCTCTGACCAGAGCCAACACAAACTTATAGTACGAAATGAGAGATTTGGTTAGATGTAACTTGGCTTATGCTGATTGCATCTTTTTATGAGCAGGACAAGAGGGAGTCTGAGAGAACAGTAGCAATAGTACTACAATAGAGAGTAGCAATGGCACTACAAGGTTTATCATAAATATGTATCTCCTTTGTTGTTTACTAGACACTCTATAATGATGTACACGCATACACAGTCAACATTACAAGGCTTAATTTCATCATATTAACACCTAATACTGACAGTAATCACTTGAGGCACTGAAATGTATCTGGACCTGTTACCCTGAACTGCATAGCCTTGTAGAACCTGAGGTTTGTCTTGCGTAAGGCACTTACATATTTGTACAGCTCTGCCCTAACCTCAGGTAAAGGCGAAGCGCCCATCAAAGTGGCCAAGTGCCTATTATAACTCCACTGATATTGACCCAATCTATGGAAGTGCCTGACAGCTTCACCCTTATCAAGGTGTTCAGCCAAGACTGTGTGAGTGTTCTGGTCCATTGCGGTCTTGTTGGGCAAAACGATATCTTGCCTTAGTGAACTGAGGAAATACCGCACCTAAAAAGAAGGAGAAAGGACACTTTTTGGTGCCATGAGGCAACATTTAGTTCAAAGATAATTTGTGAAAAGATTTGTAAAGTTTCCAAGCTTAAGGGGGGGTTGTAGGGGGTTGACCTGAATTATTTTTTTTTTTTTAGGCTTATATTTTTCTGTCATTCTTGCTGCTTCTTTTGTTATATGCAAAAATTTGATAAAAATTTATAATAGGTGTTTTGCCTTATGCAATGAGGGGTCCTGTCATGAGTTTCCACGGTATTACTCGCTGCAATAGAGATGTATTCTAAGTAAAATACCCCGTATTTTTTTTAGGTAATTTTTTTTTCTGAGTCTCGTCATGAAACTTTAACGTTCCCTCTCACAACTACATGAGAAAACGGGAAATTTCTAGCAGTCACTAATATTTTCTTGTATTTATTCCGTGAGTAAGTATATATCATATTTTCTTCGTTAATCCAACCAAAAAATCTATGTATCTGCATCAGATGTCTTTTGCATTAATATTTCATTGATTTTACACAGTGAAACACTGGTTTTTACTTTGAAATATGGCGCAATATAATAAAATTCGAGTATATATCCTGTGAATTTCAAGTCCCTAGCCGCAATAGGTAAAGTACACTATCTGCTTCAACTTCATCGCTTGATTTCTCAAAACGTTGGATTTTGCATTTAAAAAATTATCTCCTCCTTTGCACTTCTTATTACACAAATATTTCCTATTGCAGCTTATGAAAGTATGAAAAAGGAATTAGTTTTGCTGTAGTAACTATTGTTTGAAGTTGATTTTGATTTTTGACAAATATTTATGTCAAATATATATATTTTTTTTCATCGAACTTTAAAAAATATTTATTACTATTGTATAAAAACAAACGACAGCAAACCTTATTCTCCTATCCTTCCTGATTAAAATGCTTTTTGAATGAAAGAAATTGGTCAATAAATAAGGGAGGAGTTACAAGAACATAAGCAATTTAACATGGGATTCGCGATTTTACAACCCCCCCTTAAGGGGTTCACAAAAAAGGCACCATCAATTTCCCCTAAAATTTGGGGACATTATTTTGTAAGGATTCATAAAAATTCATTACAAAAAAAACCTTTTCCCCCACAACCCTTAACCTCATTTGGAAAAAGGGTGGAATGAAAGCCCCCTTCCCACGAATTCCAAAACTTTTGGCATGCATTGTTTTCAAAAAGCTTATTTACTTAAAAGAATTTTTCCCATTCCCCCCCTTTCCCCCCAAACCATTATGGGGGAACGGAAAAAAATTTTTTTCAAATCCTTTTGGGTTATTTTGGGTTTCCCAAAATTTCCCACATTAGGTTTATATTAAATTAATAATTTTTTTTTTGGGGTTATTACGTTTTTTTTCCCTGGGGGCCCTTTAACCATGTTTTTTTGGAGGGGGGGGGGAAGAAATGGGAAAGGTTGAAATAATTGAAAATTACGCCCTCCCGTATAATTTTCAAGATAGGAACCCCTTTTTAAAACCTGGAGCAGTTTAACTGTCAAGACCCCAATTAAAAATTTTCTTTTTTTTTGGGAATATTTTTCCAACCCAAAATTTTCCCCCCCTACACCGGAACCGTTTCTTTCTTAAAAGGTCAGGGATACTTTCGGGGGTTGAAAAAATTGACCCCCTTTTTTGTTTTTTTTTGATTTCCCAATAATTTTTTTTTTATGTATTTGTTTTAAAAGATTTTAAAAATTTTTCAAAAGTTTTTTTCCCCCTTTTTGGAATTGAATTTTTTCCCCAAGCTTTATTTTTCCAACTGAATTTTTTAAGAAACCCCCTTTTAAAAATCCCTTTACCAAAAAAAGAAGTTTTCCCCCAACCCCAATAAATACTAACAATATTTTTAAAATAAAAATTTTTTTTGTTGAGGGTAATTTTAATTATTGTTTTTTTTTTTTTTTCTTATACCCCCTTCAAGGCAAAGGGGGAAAAGGGGAGAGAGAGAGAAAAGGGGAGAGAGAGAGGGGAGGAGAGAGAGAGAGAGAGAGGGGGAGAGAGAGAGAGAAAAAGAGAGAGAGAGAGAGAAAAGAGAGAGAGAAGAGGGGAAGAGAGAGGGGAGAGAGAGAGAAAAAGGGGGAGAGAGAGAGAGAGAGAGAGAGGAGAGGGGTAAAGGGGAAAAAGAGAGAGAAAAGGGGTGAGAGGAGGGGAGAGAGAGAGGAGAGAGGGGAAGAGAGAGAGAGAGAGAGGGGAAAAAGGAGGGAGAGGAGAGGGGAGGGGAGAGAGAGAGAGGGGGAGAGGGGAGGAGGGGGAAAAAAGAGAGAGAGGAGAGGGGAGAGAGAGAAAAAAACCCCCTAACTTTTTTAAATATTTAAGTATTTCACACCCTATCCTGGCTGTCAAAAAATGTTCGAAAAAAGAGGGAACTTTCCCGGGAAAAATCAAAGAGAAGGAAGGAAAACGATATAAAAAGGGGGATTCCGATAAAGGCCATGGGGGGGAAGGCGGTGTGAATGAGGTGCTTGTACAGGGGCTTCAAAATGTTGTCCTCCAAAACTCCCCCCGCACCCCTTCAGACAAAAAGGGGGAAACCCGGTCTCGAACCTGCGAAATTAAAAAATACGTCTTGTGATAAAATTGGCAAAATTTTTTGGTAGTTTTCCGGGACCCCTTTTCCCAAAAACTCTGAGCTTCCCATTGTTTTTTTTCACATTTTTACATTTTAAATTTTTGGGATTTTTAATTTTAGTTTTTTTCAAACATATATACCCTGGTAGCTTCCCCTTAATAAGGGAACACCCTGATAGCAATGCAAGGTTTGGCAGTGGCCGCCCAACCCCTACCTGGGGGCAGTACAAACAAACATCAGCTTCTGTTTGGGGAAACCCGCCCAAAAAACCAAAAAGCCATTTCTTTGGGCCCTGCCAAAATTTCCCACAAAACCTGTCGGAGTTTGGTTTGGCAGCTCCGAGGGGATGTTTACGGGGATTTTTGGGTGGGAGAGAAGGACCTGAAAATACCCCACCCCCCCCCCCTTTTAAAGTCCTCAGGTAAACCCATTTTTCCTTATATGTACGAAATCCTACCCAAAATTTAAATGTTTTTTTTCTGTACAGCCTTGCGGGCATAAAACATATAAAAAGACCTAAAAAAAGAACTTAAAAAAATAAAAAAGCTAAAAGGGGGCCGTGAGACCTACACGTGATTTTCCGGGTGCCCGGGGAAAAATATATGTATACGGATAGAAAAGGGGGGCTTTCCCGCAATTTTAGTCCGCAATTCCGTAATTCGCAACTTGGGCAAAAAATGGGTAATTCGGTTGCGGAATTGCGAAAAATTGCCGATGCCTGAAAAAAATTGCGGAAATTGCGGGGTGCGGGACCGCCATAAATTTTTAAAACGCAACCAAAATTTTGACGGTCACCACCTTTTTAAATTGCCCCCGCATGAAATAAGTTTCCCGCCCCCAAAATTGGTGGGGAAAGACCTTTCCCAAATGTAGCGCAGTCAGTGCCGGGTGGGACTTTGGGGTTAAATGGGGACGGGGCCCTTTTGTGTGTGATTTTACCCCATATACTGTTGTTTGGGGTTTTGGAAGGGGAGTAAATAATTTTTTTCCCTAAGGGGCAATCTTATAACCACTAAAACCCGTGGGTTTGTTGGGTTTCTAAAAATTTTCACAAATTAGCAATTTGACACTGGTTAGTGGTTGGGAAAACCCCTAAACCCGTTTTTATATTTTATTGGGCAATTTGTAATTTCAGTAAAATTTTAAATTTTTTTATATTTTTTTAGATTTTGCTCATATAAAAAAGTTTTAATTTTAGGTACCCAAAAATTTGTTTGCGGAATTGGGGAATTACCCATTGCGAAAAGGCCTATTGAAAAAAAATTTCCGAATTGCGATTGCGGGGCTGGTTGGGGGGCGGAATTGCGGAAATTTCGATAGCGGAATTTGGAAAAAAAAAAATTTCGATGGGGCCCCCCTTTGAAGGATAGGGGAAACTATACTATTTATGTACCTCCTTTGCTGTGGGAAAAACTCAAGGAGAAACCCAAGGGGCCCCACAATGATGCCCCCAGCACCCACACCCTTTAGCCCCCTGAAAGGGTTTGGTGTGCGGTAATCTGGCCCGTTGGAACTTGGCCCCCACGGAAAATTGTCCCAAAGTCCTTAATTTGGGGGGGTGTATTGGCACGGAGTAGTGGGTGCAAGGGGGAGACCCAAAGGGATGACGAGGGTAAAAACCCCCGGAGGAAAGGAAAAATATATCATCTATGCAGGCATATCATTTTAAAAAACAAACACACAACCAAAAAACTTTTATGATGTTTTCTAAATTGAATCCAAATTTTTATATCAATTTATCATATACAATATTTCGATGTAGTTCAATGTTTCTCAGATCTCTAAACCCCTTTTTTAAGTAAAATTGTAGCTTCCTAACCCTTTAAAACCATATTTTTCTGGGCCAAATTGTAAACAAAACCATCCTTTTCCATGATAGTCACAACAAGGTAAAGTCAAAAACATACACCCTTTCCAAAAAACCTAAAAATGTTTGGTAGCTTTTAAAAAGGTGGGCCCGGGAAAAAATCCCCCGTTGTCTGCCTAAGGTGATCCCTCCCCCCCCCCTCCCCTTTCCCCCCATATACTCCCCCCATTACATACAATGTGCCTCCCCTTTAAACCCCCCCCTTTCCCTTTCTTTCTCACCCCTTTTCAAAACAATGATGCCCTCCCTCCCCCCCCCCTTCCCCCGCATACTAACCCCCCACACACAAAAGATTTCCCCCCCCCACCCCTCCCCTTCCCCGCATCTCACCCCCCACCCAAAAATATTTCCCCCCCTCCCCCTCCCTTTCCCCGCATACCACCCCCTTACACACAATGATGGGCCCCCCCTTTTAAACCCCCCCCCCTTTCCCCGCATACTACCCTTTCACACAAAGATTTTAGCCCCCAAGGGGGGGGGTTCCCTGCTTTTACCCCTTACAAACCCCCGGGGGGGTTTCACCCCACTTTCCCCCCCCCCCCCTCCCTTCCCCGACCAACTAATTTAAAAACAAAGTTTGGCCTTTCCCCCAACCCCCTTTTTCCCCGGCCAAACTTAACTTCCCCCAAAACCCTTTTAATTTTCCCTAATTTTTTAAATTTAAAAAAAAGAGCCCCCTAAACCCCCCCTTTCCCGTTTCACCCCTTTAAAAACCAATTTTTGCCCTTTACCCCCCTTTCCCTTCTCCCCTTAAAAAATTCCCCCCTCCCCAAACCCCCCTTTAAAACCCTTAACAAAAGACTTTATGGGGAAAATGGGGGGGTTTGGGGGTTTTTTCCTCCAAGGGTTTTGGACAGGGGCAGACAACCATCTTTCCTGTCTTTTGGGGAAATTCCCCAAACCATCGCCCTTGGGTATAGAAAAGGGGGCCCAAGGAAGAGGATTTTTAAACAAAAAAAAAGAAAAAGAAGACATAAAGAAGAGAGGAAAACAAAAGAGAAAGAGGAGAAAAAAAAGGGGAGAAAATTTAGAAAAAAGGGAAAGAGAGAGGGAGGGGAAAAGGGGGAAAAGGAGAGGAAAAGTGGTTGAGAAAAAAAGGGAAAGGAAAGGGGAAAGAAGGGAAGGGAAAAAGAGAGAGAGAGAGAAAAGAGAGAAAGGGGAGAGAGAGAGAGAGGGGAGGGAAAAAGGGTGAGAGAAGAGAAGAGGGGAGGAAAAGAAGAGAGATTTGAGAGAGAGAGAGAAGGGGGAGTAGAGAGTGAGTAGAGAGAAAGGGGGGAGAGAGAAAGAGAGAGAGAAAGAGAGAGAGAGGAAAGGGAAAAGAGAGAGAAGAGGAGGGGAGAGAAAAGAGAGGGGAGAGAGAGAGAAAAGAGAAAAGAGAGAGAGAGGGGGAGGGGAAGGAGAGGAAGAGAGGAGAAAAGAGAGAGGGGAAGAAGGAAAAGAGAGATGGAAAAAGAGAGATCAGAAGGGGGAGGAGAGAGAGAGAGAGAGAGAAGAGAAGAATTAAGGAAACGGAAAAGGAGAGGATAGAGAGGGCCCCAACAAAAACGAAAGAAGAGGGGGGGGACCGAGTTTCTCAAAAGGAGGGGAGGCAGGCCGGCCCCCTTTTTTCCCCCGGAAATCCTTTCCCCCCGGATTTCTTTCTCCCCAAAATACAGGCGTCTGCAGGGGCCCAGGCCCCCGCGATGTGGCGTGCAGCACAAGGCCCGCGCCCTTTCCCCCTATCACTCCCAAACCTTCATCATCCTAAAAAAAGAACAAAAATTTTTAATGGCGTCCCAAAATTTTAAATTTTAACAAAAAAACCCCCAACGTCAAAATTTTATCCGTTCATCCCACCACCTTTATCATCTAAGGAAAGAACAAATGTTTTTGGGGGGTGGCGTCAATATTGTATTTAACACCCCAGGGCTGCTGGGTTCCTTTTAAGTTTTTTTTTGGGGGGAGGAGAGGGGGGGATTTTTTTTCTTTTTCTACCATTGCCCTTTGTGGGGTTTAAAGGGGTGGATTTCCGATCCTCCCATTGAAGAAAAAAAGCAAACCCCCTCTTGACGAAGTCAGAGAGGCTGTAGCAAAGTTGAGGGGGAAAGGCAGTTTGGGGTTTGTAATATTTAGTGCGGAAAATCCCTCAAAGGGTGGGGGAGGCCATGTCCGCGGGTTTGCATGCTGTCCCCGACTGCCTTTTTGGCAATCAGGGGACCCAATTTTTCCCCCTGCTGGAAAAGGGGGCTGGTTCCCCCTCCCTACTGGAAAAGGGGAAAGGGCCGTCAGGAAATGCAACCCAAAAACCCTTATTACCCGTAGGGTATACAACTTTCCCCCAAGCGGCCGTTTCCAGGCATTTGGGGGCTTGGCCCCATTTTTTTGCCCGGTAACAATTCGGCCGTATCCTTAAACACTTTGNGGGGACCCCATAAACTAGAAGATAGCAAGGTAGGCATAGGCAACAGGATTGCTTGTCCTCTTAAGCCCCTAAAACAGTTTTATTTTTACAGATATGATGGGTACATAAAGAGGAGGGGGGCCCTAAACTTAAATTACGTTACATGCTAAGTCCTATTTTGCTTTAGACAAACTGTTCATTCTCAGTTGAGAGTACCTCCATTCTCCATCTAGTAAAAACAGTAATTGGTTAACGGGTACTTGATTACTGGCGGAGGTTGATGAGTGGTATACTCTCAGGTATTTGAGGAGCCATCCTTGTGAGTGCAGACAGACTTCTCCGTCGTGAAAGGACAAGTCGGGAATGCCATCAGCTCCTTGGGTATAAGGGGTCCTAAGGGAGGAGAGAGAGAGAGAGAGAGAGAGGATGAAGAGAGAGAGAGAGAGATGAGAAAAGAGGAGGAAGGAAGAGACGAGAGAGAAGAAGAGGAGGAGAGAAGAGACGAGAGAGAGAGAGAGAGAGAGAGAGAGAGAGAGGAGAGAGAGAGAGGAGAAAGAGAGAGAGAGAGAGAGAGAGAGAGAGAGAGAAGAGAGGAGAGAGAGAGGAGAGACGAGAGAGAGAGAGAGAGAGAGAGAAGAGAGAGAGGAGAGAGAGAGAGAGAGAGAGAGAGAGAGAGAGAGAGAGAGAGAGAGAGAGAGAGAGAGAGAGAGAGAGAGAGAGAGAGAGAGAGAGAGAGAGAGAGAAAGGAGTAAGCTCTAACCCTCTTGCCTACACGCTATAAAGGAGGATGTGATATTGAGAAGTGGCCATACCTTACAGAAAGAAAGAAGCAGAATCTGACTTACTTGAGGTTCTCATACACACTGGAGTGGACTGGCAGGCCGTGTTCATCCCTGCTCACGTCTGGTGTATAGATCCAAGTTCCTCCCACCCTGGATGCTTTCTCCCACACTACAGGCGTCATGCAGGGCGAGGCAGCGATGTGGCGTGCAGCACAGAGGCCCGCTGCCCCTGCTCCTATCACGCCCACCACCTTCATCATCTAAAGAAAGAACAAATTTATAATGGCGTCAATATTCTATTCTAACAACACCCCTAACGTCAATATTCTATCCGTTCACTCCCACCACCTTCATCATCTAAGGAAGAAGAACAAATGTATAGTGTGGCGTCAATATTGTATTCTAACACCCCAGACTGCTGAGTTCCTTCAAGTTTGTTGGGGGAGGAGAGGAGCGATGTTTCTTATTCTACATTAGCTTAGTGGTTACAGGCAGTGGATGCCGATCCTCCCATTGACGAAACCGCACCCTCTCTTGACGAAGTCAGAGAGGCTGTAGCAAAGTTGAGGGGTGGAAAGGCAGTTGGTGTTTGTAATATCAGTGCGGAGCTCCTCAAAGCTGGAGGTGAGGCCATGATCCGCGGGTTGCATGCTGTCCTGACTGCCGTGTGGCAATCAGGTACCATTCCTCCTGACTGGAAAAGGGGGCTGGTCGTCCCTATCTGGAAAGGGAAAGGGAACCGTCAGGACTGCAACAATTACCGTGGTATTACACTGCTCAGCGTACCAGGCAAGGTGCTTGCCCATCTATTGCTGACACAGATTCGCAGTCATCTGGTGAAGCATCAGAGACCTCAGCAGTCTGGGTTCACGCCTGGTAAGTCAACAACGGACCGTATCCTAGCGCTTCGTGTCCTGGTGGAACGCCGACGTGAGTTTCGACAGGGGATGCTTGCAGCCTATGTTGATCTCAAGAAGGCGTTTGACTCAGTGCATCGTGAGTCACTTTGGGATCTTCTGCGACTTCTAGGGATTCCTGCATGGACTATTAGTTTGATAACTGGTCTGTATTCTGGGATTGAGAGTGCTGTGAAGTGTGGGGCAGGTGTATCCAGCTTCTTTTCTGTGAATACAGGAGTGAGGCAAGGGTGCGTCCTTGCCCCATCACTTTTCAACGTTTGTATGGACTGGGTATTGGACAAGGTTGTAGATCAAAGTGATTGTGGAGCATCCGTCGGCAACACCAAGATCACTGATCTTGTTTTTGCCGATGATGCAGTAATCTTTGCTGAGTCGCTGGAGGTCCTGGTGATGGCTCTCGAGGCGCTGCACGAGGAGGCAAAGCCTTTGGGACTTGAGGTCTCCTGGCTCAAGACCAAGGTCCAGGTGTTTGGAGACTTACTAGATGAAGCAGTACAGTCTGTTTATGCGTGTGGCGAGGACATTGAGATCTTGGAAAGTTTTACATACCTTGGTAGCGCAGTCCATAATGACGGCGGGTCACGTCAAGAAGTCTTACGGCGGATTGGCATAGCCCACGGTGTTATGGACTCGCTCAGCGGGAGTATTTGGCGTTGTCGGTATCTGTGCAGAAGGACAAATATCCGGATCTTCAAGTCGCTTGTGATCCCTGTCTTACTCTATGGTTGTGAGACAAGGATACTAAATAGTGACTTGAAGAGACGAATCAATGCCTTTGGTAATAAGTGTCTTCGCAGAATCATGGGGTATCGCTGGCATGATTACGTGTCAAATCAGCGATTGCACCGTGAGGCTGAATCGAGGCCTATTACCTGCATAGCCAGTCAGCGCCAACTTCGGCTATATGGGCATGTGGCACGCTACCTTGAAACCGATCCTTCCCATCGGGTTGTATCTGTAAGAGACAACCCGGCGTGGAGGAGGCCAAGGGGGCGCCCACAAGGCTCGTTGCTGGGGCAAGTTGATGTTTCTTGTCGAGAGCTGCTTGGTATGGGAAAGGAGCCTGCATGGGAGCTCGCGCGTGGTGACCCCCGGGAGTGGCGTCGTAGGGTGGGCGAGGCGACGCGCCCCCCGGCGTATGCTCCCAATGATTGATTGATTAGTGAGTCAACGGGTCATTTCTGCTCCCTCTTTGTGGTAACGTCTTGAGGTATCTGACGAGGGACGGAAGACAAATAACAATACACAAGGGCAGGAAAGGTACTCTAAATCCCCGTTTGTTAGCAATCAAATCCCCGTCAATGTTCCTAAAATTAAAATCTCCTACCACGCATAATCAATTATATCTACAAGCCTTGCTTATTTCTTGCCATATAGGAACTGAATCCTCTTTACATAAATTTGGAGGCCTGTACACTATATCCAAGACCATTTTATCAGCTCCTTCCCTAGCTTCCATCCATATAGACTCTACACTATTATGTTTTTTTAACATTGTTAACAAAACACTGCAATGCATCCCTGGCATAAAGTGCAACTCCTCCACCCCTCCTGCCTAACCTGTCCTTGTGAAATACCTTGTACCCATCTATCTCAACATCTGGATTATATACTTTGCCTGTAATATCTAACCATGTTTCTGTTAATGCTATTTTATCAAAATCTTCTACACTAGATATTCCTCTCAGTAAATCTATCTTGTTTAGATACTCTCCAGTTTTTGTAGTAAACCTTTAATTAAGTAAATCTTTATCTTGTCAATTTTCACAAAAGCTATATATAAGCCCTTCCTCTCTTTTCCTCCTTACAAGTCTCTTTAGTTCCCTGCTTTCTAAAACCATTTCTAGTGTCAAATGGTTTCCATATAAAATAAAATAAAATAAAGAGAATAAAAGAGAAAACGTAAAGGTGTAAGGCCTGTGGAGCCCCCCCAACTCCTACGGAAATATTGTCATTGAAAGGTAGGACAAGCGGGGGTAGTATCTAAATACATTTTTTTTTGAAAATAGTTTTTTTCTAAATCCCTTTGGTATTTAGAACGTATTTAAAACTTTGGGTTTTTTTCAGTATTTAAAAAAGTATTTACAAAATTTTTTATGGTATTTAAAAATTGTATTAAAAACTCAAAATATAAAATTGAAAATACTTTTTTATCATTTTATTTGCCCAAAAAACCCGGGCCCATCTATCGGGCCCCAACCCTGATTACATAAACCCAAAGTTTTTCCCACTTTCAAAAAAATTTCCCTTTATATTGGAAAATTTTTGGTCTGAAAAGGGAAAATTTTCAAAGGGAAAACCCCCCAAAATCAAAGGGAAAAACCCTAAAAAAACCCAAATTTTGTTGGGTTTATTTTAAAAATTTGTGTTTTTAAAAAGAAATTTAAAAATGTTTTTTAAAATAATTAAAATTTTTTTAAAGTATTTTAGTTTTTAAAATACAATCGTAAAATGTTTTTTAGTATTTGGTTTTTTAAATACATTTCCCCCATGAAATTTAGTATTATTTTTTAAAATACATTAAATGTTTTTTAGTGCCCAGCTTGGGTAGGGAAAGTAAGGTAACATTGCATGGGAAGCTAAAAGGGTGTAAGGATGGCACCCAAATTTTCCCAAAGGGTATCTTTTGTTACGGGGCTTAATGAAAGGGCGGGGAAAACGGGTAAGTCCCACTGCGGGCGACCCAGCGACCCCGGGAACCCCCCACCCCAATCGGCTGGGGATTTAAAACTCCGTATCTTTTTAAAAACCCTTTAAATTTAAGTCATAAATCAGAGGGGGGGAACCCACACGGACACATTTTGTACATCTCTGATTTAGTCTGATACTCAAACCCGGAAAGGTGGGGGGGGGGGGGGAGGGGGGAGGGGGGAAAAGAAAAGAGGGAGAGAGAGGGGAAGGGGAGAGAGGAGAGAGAGAAGAGGGGAAAAAGAGGGGGAGAGAGGGGAGAAGAGAGAGAGAGGAGGGGAGAGGAGAGAGAGAGAAAAGAGGGGAGGGGAGAGAGGGGGGGAGAGAGAGAGAGGGAGAGAGAGAGAGAGAGAAAAGAGAGAGAGAAAGAGGGAGTTATGAAAAAGGTGGTGATGATTAAAACTTTCTTTCTCCCTTTTTTCCTGACGGTGGATCCTCTCATATAGTCGGTTTCAGGAACGCGCTTTTTTCAGCCCTTTTTCCTTTTCCCCCCCCCCAGGGTCATACATAGATTGTTTTATGCCCTTACCCCCACCTAGGGCAAGGAGGACCTTTTTTCCCTTTTATTGACCTTGCCCCCCCTTTGCCGCCCCAAATTTAAAAACCCATAAGTTTTTTAGATTTTATGTATTTTTTCCTCTGGGATTTAAGTTAACCCCTTGCCCTTGTTGTTTGTTTTTGTGCCAATGGGAAAAAAAAAAAATTTAAAAAACCCAGGGGAAAGTTTTCTTTAACTATGCCTAAAAAAAAGGAAAAAGAGGAAACAATGGTGGATGTCTCCCCGGCGTGATTTCTTGATAAAGGGATTTTCAAAACAATGCTGTGAAGAATTTTGATTATAATTTTAATGTATGATTTTGTGCTTTGAGAAGTAACTTGTAAATGATATGTAGCTGTGGGGCTTTAGCTGGGCTGTGATAATTTTGGGCAGGAGGGGTAGCACTATGCCACCCTTTTTAAAGGTAGGGATAGACGGGGCTGGGGGGGTTTTAAATGTTATTATACCAAAGGTGGGCATTCCGCAATTTAGTCTGCAATTCCGCAATTTGCGGAATGGAAATTGGGGTTTGCGGAATTGAAAAAATTTAAAGGATCCCTAAAAAAATTGCAAAAATTGCAAATTTGCGGATCCCCCAACTTTTTTTGAAACGCAATCGCAATAACTTGGGGAAAGGGGTAATTTGGTTGTGGAATTGCGAAATTTACGGATGTTTAAAAAGATGCAAAACTGCGGGTTGGGGGACCGCCCAAAATTTTGAAACCCCCCCAATCGAAATAATTTTTGACGGTCACCCCCTTCCCCATGGCAAGTCCCCCGCGGGGAACAAAAGTTCCCACCAAATATTGTGGAGACAAACACTGCCAGCTGCAAATTCCCAAAGGGGTACACAGTCATTTAAGTAAAGGGCGGGGCTGGAACTTGGGTTTTGAAAGCGTGTAGGGGGGGCCGTGGGGGTGTGATTAGTTGCCAACCCCCACAGCTGAACCGGGAAGAAGTGGGAGGAGGAGGGGGAGGAGGAGGGGGAGGAGGGGGGGAGGAAAGGGGGAAAGATTAGATTATTTAAATTATTTAAATTTACTAGCCAGTAGACTGTGAAGGTAAAAGTAAAAAAAAAACATTTAAAAAGAGACAAAGATTTAAAATTGAAGGACAATAAAAGTATAGAAAAAACAGAATAGGAATACAGAAGAAATTAAAAAAAACACAAATAAAGAGTCTAGGCCCTTTGGGTTTTAAAATTGTAGGTGTTTAAGGCCCGTGGGGGGGGGAGTCATGCCGGTAGGCGGAAAAAAAAACGACGAAGGGCCAGACCTTCCCCTTCCATAAGAGGGATAAAAAACCCTTTAATTTGGAACGCAGAGCAGGGACGGGGTTTGGGGCGGTAAAGGTTGGGGGACACGGGATCCCCGTGTTTTCCTAAAATTTCGATGAATTTTTTTTTAACATTCCTAATCTGGGGGGTTTAAGAGATATTTTAAAAAAATTTTGCCAATAGTATTTAAGTATAAGTATAAAATTATTAGGTATTACATATGCGGGCAATAATGATTTAGTAACAATAATGAGGAGGTTCAGGGAAAAACGGGCCCGGCTTTTGGGTTTTAGCCGCCCCCGCCATAAAGGGGCGCTGCCAAAACCCCCACCCACTTTTTCTCGTACCCCCTTATGTTCACATGAGCGGTAAAGAAACTTACGTATCCCGCCCTCCCTGTTAATTAACTTTTTTAAATTATTTTCATCAACTTCATACCCGATCGCAAGGGTTTTGTTGATTTTTGTGATGGGGTAACGGGCAAATTCGCATTATCCCACTTTTGTATTGTCTGCTGGCTCCGCATTTTGGGAACCCAACTTGTTCCCAAATAAATTGCCGCAGGCTTGAAATCTAAACCCAAACCTCCAGTGTTTGACTCCGGTAAAGATAGGGAAGGTTTTTCCTTCGTCCTACCTCGCTGTTCTTTCGCTCTACCCCCCTTAAAACCCCTGGGTTACGGGCCCATAAGTCTAGAGATGTTTAAAGAGTCTCGAGACTTTTTTTGTTTTTTTTTGTATTTTGTTTTGTTTTTAAATTTTAGGGGGTCAAAATTTGTTTGCGGAAATGCGGTTGCCCCGGGTTTGGCAGTTCGAAAGGCCTACTGAAAAAAAAATGCGGAATTTCGATTTCGGAATGGGGCAGGGGCCCGGGAAATTTCGGGGGTTGCGATTGCGGAAATTTTTCTGTTCGTGTCCCCCCTGAAAGCGTTTGGGGGCCGCTGTCGGGCACCATTGCAGGCCGTAGGTCCTTGGGAAAATTTATAGTCCCCGAGTTTTATGTGATCAAAATGCCCAAAAAAAACTTCCGTCCTTCCGGGGTTTCCACACAAAGCCGTTCCCTTTACAAACCCCCCCCTGTAAACCCCGGGAAAAACTTTTGGCCCACAAGGCCCCCGACACCCCGGGTACTAAAAATCCGTTTTCCCACTGTGAATGTCTTTTTCGAGCGTTGATCATATCGCACCTTTTGAGCCAAATGAACTTCTCCACTCTGCTCTCCAATATCTTTTCTGAGCCCGATCCAAAGGGGTTCCCCATTGGACGGTGAAAAGCTGCTCTGCGGGACTTTCCCCCTGTTGCAGTATTTAGGAGTACAGCGGGTATTTTTAAAAAAAATTAGCAACCCCAGTATCCAGGCACCCCCTCGTTGTTTCTTCAGTCCCCCAATTTTAAAAATTTTTCCCCTGCCCCGTCAAATAGTCCATTACTTTTTTGGGAACCAAAGGGGAAGTTTTTATGTCTGAAACCCTTACGCTGGGCAAAAAGACTGAAATTCCGGGGATGTGAAGCAGGGAGCATTTTGTTACAATGGTCCTTTAGGGAAAAAAAAACCCCCAAAAAATTTGGGAGGGAACCTTTTTCTGCAATTCTCCAAAAGTCACATATGCTGAAGGGGGCGATTCTTTATGAACACCAGCCACTTTCTGGTGCTTCAGTAAAAGCAAAGAAAGGGATAGAAAAAAAAAAGTACATAAAAAAAAAGTGCAGTCACTAAAATCTTAAAAAAATTTTCATTACGAAAGTATTAAAGGGATCAAAAAAATATAATTAAAAAAGTAAACACAAAAAAAACTTTTCTGGCAATTTCATTAAAATTTTTGATTTGGGGGAGAGAGAGAGAAGAGAGAGAAAAGGAGGAGAGAGAGAGAGGGGAAAAGAAAAGGGGGAAAGAGAGAGAGAGAGAGGGGGAGAGAGAGAAAAGAGAGAGAGAGAGAGAGAAAAAGAGAGAAGAGAGAGAGAGAGAGAGAGAGAGAGAGGGAGGGGAGAGAGAGAGAGAGAGAGAGAGAGAGAGAGAAAAGAGAGAAAAGGGGGAGAGAGAGAGAGAGAGAGAGGGGAGAGAGAGAGAGAGGGGAGAAAAAAAAAAAAAAAAATTTGAATTTTGATAATTTTATAATTTTCCAATTGAGATAATGGCCCCTCCCTTCCCTCTCCTTGCTCCCTCAATGCCCTTTGGGTCGATCCCCAAACCTTTTTTTCCTCCCAACAGATTACGCGTGGGGAGAAAACCCCCGGACCAAAAGGGTTCACCGACAGCCTCTCTCCCCCACTTTAAATTCCCTTTTTTGGGGTATCTTAAAGGGTCTGTGGGAAAGGGCTGGAGGAAAAAAAAGCACTCCCAATAAAGGGGGGGAAAAGGGCTTAAAAATTTTAACCCAACTCATTGCATGTTTTTATACATTAAAAATAAAAAACCCCATTTTGTCTCATCCCTAACCCCAAAATCTGGCATAGGCATACCCCTCCCCCCCAACTTATCAAAAGCTCAGCTAAAAACCCCCACCCACAGATTTTGCAAATTATTATCCATGCACAAGTGCATACTTAAAAACACTGGGGGGAAAAAAATTTTTTGAGTTGGGCTGAAAATTGTTATTAATTTAAATTTTTGGGGGCAAACCAAAAAATGATCTCATTTTTTTCTCTATCACGTCAAGTTTTTTAAAAAGTAGGATTTTCGTTTTTTAAAAAATAAAGAAAAATACTGTACATAACATAACAGTGCTTATTTTTTAAAAAAATTGCAAAAGGGTTTAAAATTCCCTGAAAAAAGAAAGAAATAGGCATGAATAAAAATTTTTTTTTTTTTTTTAAACATTTCATGTTTTTAAAAGGGAAGGGTATAATTTGTGCAGGGTTTAAAGGGAAAAATTTTTCCTTTTTTACTTTTTTCTGCAGTGTTTTAACTTAGGACCCATCGCGTTTTATGCTCCAAAAATGCAAACCAAACATATGCACACCCCTCTACCCGGGGAACGTTTTTCCCTAAACCCTTTAAATTTGGTGGAAAACGGGTTAAACCCCGCTCGTCGCTAGCAGCACCCAAAATTTTTTCCCGGGAAAATTGGGAAAATGGGTATGCAAAAAAAAAGTACCCTTTTTTTCCAATTGCAAACCCAAACGCTTGTAGCTCTCCAATGTTTTTGAACAATTTTTTGTAATTACTTGCCTTTTTCCCAAAAAAGTTTTTGACGACGTCTTTGAAGAAAGCCCAAGGGATTCCCTTTTTTAAAGGTTTACATGTTAAACCCTTGAAAGTTCATCTTGATTTAGCTGTCGAATTTGTGGACCTCAAACACAACCGGGCCCTTTATTTTTTTCAATTGACAGTCCAGGAAATGCCAAAATGGTCTTCAAAAAATCGCCACAGTTGACAATGCTTTTAAAAAATTGTTTCATGAGCCCCAGTTTTATGTGCAGGGGGTGGGAATATTAAATTTTACCTTTTCCCAAAAATTTGGGTCATGTACAAAGTTAGGATCTCCAGGTTTAAGATCAGGGTCTCGGGGGGCCAATTGTCGAAAAACCCCAAACTTTTTTTCGGCTCCCGCTATCCCCCAAAACAGAGAAAGCAGGGATACTTTTTTGTATCCACGTTGTTGAAACCCAAAAAGGAAGGAAAACCATTTTTAAAGGGCCCAACCCCAGATGATCCAATTTTTGTTTGTTCCCTATTTGCAAAAACTCAATGAATCTCTTTACATCTCCATATTCTTTAAAGAAGACAGCCGAAAAGCCCCCTAGGGACTGCGCCCAAAAAAAATTGCCTTTTGTAGAAAGGGGCCCACTTCAAGCTCCGCTTTTAGCTATCAAAAAAACAATCGCCATTCATTTGGATTTTTAATGAAAGCCCTAATTTCCCTTTAGTAAAACCGGGGAAAGTTATGGAAAAAAACCCAAAAACCCCCGGGGACTTTTGAAAATACTGCAGAAATGTAACTTTCTCTTTGGGTTCAAAAATGAACCTTCCTCCGGGTTAAATATGTTTTTCTGTTCAGTCTTTATGCTAGTATTTTTGAAAATTTTTTTATAGGCCCCAAAACACGTGCTTAAAAAATTTTAACTCGTTCGGACAAAATCCCCTACGGGAAATGAAACCTCGTGAAATGTCAAAATCTGCATAAATTTCTTTTCACTGGTTTTTTCAACATCACTCAGGAAACCCTTTTAGAGGAGGGGAGGTTCGAAAATGGCACTGGAATTTCCGCGAATGAGGGATTGGTCCCTTTTAAACTGACGGAAAATTAGGGTTTCTATTTACTTTTTTTTTTCCCTTTTTAAATTCCCGATGTTTTCCTAAAAAAAAAGTAACAGTCTGTGGAAAAAGATCCCCTTTTTCTCTTTGCCCAAAACCCTGGGATACCAAATGCCCCAAATTTTTCAAAGTGTTCCTTTGGTCCCAACCGAATCTCTCCACACCTGCTTTCACACTTTGTGAGGGGCCCATAGTTGTCTTTGACACCCAGTTTCACTTTAAAAAATGCGAAATAGCCCTTTTTTGACAAATTCGGTGATTCCTGCCCCCTGACTTGGGAAAGGTGAAAAATACCCCCATATATAACAGAAGGAGTCGGGTTTTTTGGCCTTTACGACGAGACGTAGCAGGAGCAGAAAGATCTAAAAAAAAGAAATATATACCTATGGGAAATAAAACACTAAGCTGGAATAGTTAAAGCTTTGAAAACAAAAAAAAACAAAATAAAAAAAAGAAAAAAAATTACCAAAAGGGATTTTGTTCAAGGTTAAAAGAAAAAGCCTAACAAATCCTCCTAATTTCCCACTTTTCCTAGCTTTCCCGTTTGCCCGATATTGAAGACTGACCTATTGGAGCTGCACACACCTCTCACCGCACTGCTTTAATTGTAAATGCAAAACAAGTTGCCCATAGCTCTCGATGATCAAAACTAATCAGCTGGGGAGTTTTTTTACAGCTCTAAATGGAATTTTTCTATTGGAGGGGAAGCTGTGGGGAAAAAACTTGACGTGCTAGAAAAAACCGACTACAGATTTTGGGAAACAGCATGCCAATTTAGTCTAAAAAAGCTCAAAAAAACTAACACAACAATTAATTTTTTCAAAAATTTTTTTTCCAAATTTTGATTCATTTAACTTAGATTAGATTTCAAATTTTTTCAAATTTCAAATTTTCCACCCCTCCCTTCCCGCATACTCACCCATTACCACAAAGATGGCCTCCCTCACCCCCCCCTTCCCCGCATACTCACCCATTTAAAAACAATGATGGCCTCCCTCACCCCCCCTTCCCTGCTACTCCCCATTACACCAATGATGGGCCCCCCCTCAACCCCCCCTTCCTGCATACTCACCCATTAAACACAATGATGGCGTCACACAGGTTGTGGTGGTGGTCTGGCCTCAAGGTCTTTGACAGTGACAGACCAGCCGGTGGTTTGCATCGTCACTGTTCACTGGCTTGACTTCCTCCACATACTGACCAACTAAGAAGATAGCAAGCTGTAGGCTCATGTGCAAAAAAGCATGTATTTCTTGTCCATCTTAAGCTCCCTAAACAGTTGTATTTTTACATAATGTATAGTACATAAAGAAGAGGCCAGAACTTATATTAGTTTCATTCTTAGTCACTATTGGTTGCTTTAGACAACTTTCCTTCTCAAGTGAGAGTACTCCATCCCCATCTAGTTAAAACATTAATTGGTATAACTGTACCTTGATGTACTGGGAGGTGAAGTGGTTGGTATAATCCTCCAGGTATTTAGGAAATCCTTGTGGTGCAGAAACGACTCTTCTCGTGAGGAAACGGAACAGTCGGGAAATGACATAGATTGGGTAAGTAGTGAAGAGAGAGAGAGAGAGAGATGAGAGAGAGAGAGGAGAAGAGAGAGAGAGAGAGAGAAGAGAGATCGAGAGAGAGAGAGAGAAGAGAGACGAGAGAGAGAAGAGAGAGAGAGAGAGAGAAGAAGAGAGAGAGAGAGAGAGAGAGAGAGAGAGAGAGAGAGAGAGAGAGAGAGAGAGAGAGAGAGAGAGAGAGAGAGAGAGAGAGAGAGAGAGAGAGAGAGAGAGAGAGAGAGAGAGAGAGAGAGAGAGAGAGAGAGAGAGTGGGAGAGAGAGAGAGAGATAGAGACAGTAAGCTCTAACCCTTTTGCCTACACGCTATAAAGGAGGATGTGATATTGAGAAGTGGCCATACCTTACAGAAAGAAAGAAGCAGAATATGACTTACTTGAGGTTCTCATACACACTGGAGTGGATTGGCAGGCCGTGTTCATCCCTGCTCACGTCTGGTGTATAGATCCAAGTTCCTCCCACCCTGGATGCTTTCTCCCACACTACAGGCGTCATGCAGGGCGAGGCAGCGATGTGGCGTGCAGCACAGAGGCCCGCTGCCCCTGCTCCTATCACTCCCACCACCTTCATCATCTAAAGAAAGAACAAATTTATAATGGCGTCAATATTCTATTCTAACAACACCCCTAACGTCAATATTCTATCCGTTCACTCCCACCACCTTCATCATCTAAGGAAGAAGAACAAATGTATAGTGTGGCGTCAATATTGTATTCTAACACCCCAGACTGCTGAGTTCCTTCAAGTTTGTTGGGGGAGGAGAGGAGCGATGTTTCTTATTCTACATTAGCTTAGTGGTTACAGGCAGTGGATGCCGATCCTCCCATTGACGAAACCGCACCCTCTCTTGACGAAGTCAGAGAGGCTGTAGCAAAGTTGAGGGGTGGAAAGGCAGTTGGTGTTTGTAATATCAGTGCGGAGCTCCTCAAAGCTGGAGGTGAGGCCATGATCTGCGGGTTGCATGCTGTCCTGACTGCCGTGTGGCAATCAGGTACCATTCCTCTTGACTGGAAAAGGGGGCTGGTCGTCCCTATCTGGAAAGGGAAAGGGAACCGTCAGGACTGCAACAATTACCGTGGTATTACACTGCTCAGCGTACCAGGCAAGGTGCTTGCCCATCTATTGCTGACACAGATTCGCAGTCATCTGGTGAAGCATCAGAGACCTCAGCAGTCTGGGTTCACGCCTGGTAAGTCAACAACGGACCGTATCCTAGCGCTTCGTGTCCTGGTGGAACGCCGACGTGAGTTTCGACAGGGGATGCTTGCAGCCTATGTTGATCTCAAGAAGGCGTTTGACTCAGTGCATCGTGAGTCACTTTGGGATCTTCTGCGAATTCTAGGGATTCCTGCAAGGACTATTAGTTTGATAACTGGTCTGTATTCTGGGATTGAGAGTGCTGTGAATGTGGCAGTGTATCGCCTT
>JACEEZ010003969.1:12500-45283 GCA_016584305.1 Chionoecetes opilio | reverse complement strand
GTCCCGCTCGGGTATGGAGAAAGGTAACATTGCATAGAAGCCAATGGTGTAATGGATGGCAGCAAACTTACCAAGGTATCTGTTGTTACGTGCTTAATGCAAGGCAGGGAACTGGTAAGTGCCACTGCAGCGACCCGAGCTGATCCACGGAACCCTCACCCCAATCTGGCTGGTGAGTTAACTCCGTATCTATTTAAAAGCCTTAATATAGTCATAAATCAGATGGGGAACACACAGACACATCTGTACATCTCTGATTATAGTCTGATACTCGAACGGAAGGTGGGGGGGGGGAGAGAGAGAGAGAGAGAGAGAGAGAGAGAGAGAGAGAGAGAGAGAGAGAGAGAGAGAGAGAGAGAGAGAGAGAGAGAGAGAGAGAGAGAGAGAGAGAGAGAGAGAGAGAGAGAGAGAGAGAGAGAGAGAGAGAGAGAGAGAGAGAGAGAGTTATGATAAAAGGTGCGTGATGATTGAACTTTCTTTCTCTCTCTCTCTTTCCTGACGGTGAGATCCTCTCATATAGTCAGGATTCAGGAACGCGCTCTTTCAGTCTTTCCTCTTCCTCCACCCAGGGTCATACATAGATTGTTTCTATGACCTTACCTCCACCTGAGGGCAAGAGAGGACCTTTCTTCCTTTATTGACCTTGCCTCCCTTGCCGCCCCTAATTAAAACCTATAAGTGTTTAGATATTATGTATATTTTGCCTCTAGTACTTAAGTTAACTCCTTGTCTTGTTGTTTGCTTTGTGCCAATGGGCAAAAAAAACACAATTAAAACTCCAGAGAAAGTGTTCATAACTATGCCTAAAGAAAAGAAAAAGAGGAAACAATGGTGGATGTCTGCAAGGCGTGATTTCTTGATGAAGGGATATTCATACTAATGCTGTGAAGACCATTTTGATGTATAATTATTAATGTATGTACTTGTGCATGGATAAGTAAATTGTAAATGATATGTAGCTGTGGGGCTCTAGCTGAGCTGTGATAAGTTGCGGGAGTGGTATGCACTATGCCAGCCTTTTGAGGTAGGGATGAGACAGGCTGGGGGGGTTTTCATGTTATGTATACACAAAGGTGGGCATTCCGCAATTTTAGTCTGCAATTCCGCAATTTGCGGAATGGTAATTCGGTTGCGGAATTGAGCAATTACGGATGCCTGAAAAAATTGCGGAATTGCGAATTGCGGATCGCCAACATTTTGAAACGCAATCGCAATAACTTGCGGAATGGGTAATTTGGTTGTGGAATTGCGCAATTACGGATGCCTGAAAAAAATGCAGAATTGCGGGTTGCGGACCGCCAAAATTTTGAAACGCAATCGCAATAATTATGACGGTCACCACCTTCACAGTGGCAAGTGCCCGCGTGAACATAAGTTCCCACCAAATATTGTGGAGACGACACTGCCAGCTGCTAAATTGCCAAGTGTAGCACAGTCACTCAGTCAGTGCGTGCTGGAACTTGGGATTGAGAGCGTGTACGCTGGCCGTGTGTGTGATTAGTTGCCAACCTCCACATGCTGAACCAGAAGAAGTGGGAGGAGGAGGAGGAGGAGGAGGAGGAGGAGGAGGAGGAGGGGGAGGAAGAGGAGGAAGATTAGATTACTTAGATTAGTGATTACTAGCCAGTAGACTGTGAAGTGTAAAAGAAAAGAAAAACACTAAAAGAGACAAAGACTTAATTGTGAAGGACAAGTAACAAGTATAGACAAACAGAATAGGAATACAGAAGTATTAAACAAACACTAATAAAGAGTCTAGAGACATTTTGTTTTAATTGTAGGTGTTTAAGGCCCGTACCGAGAGTCATGACGGTAGGCGGTAAAACGACGAACGGCAGACCTTCGCTTACCATAAGACGGATAAAAAACCCTGTAATTTTGGAACGAAGAGCAGGGACGCGGTTGGCGGTCAAGGTTGAAGACACGGGTATCCCCGTGTCTTCACTCAAATTTCGATGAATTTTTATTACATTCCTAATCTGGAGGGATTAAGAGATATGTTAAAAAAATTCTTGCCAATATGTATTTAAGTATAAGTATAAGATTATTAGGTATTACATATGCGGCAATAAGTGATTTTAGTAACAATAATGAAGGAGGTTCAGGGTAACGGGGCGGCTATTGCTTTAGCCGCCGCCGCCATCAAGGTCGCTGCCAGAACCCGCCAGCACATTTCTCGTACCGCTTATGTTCACATGAGCGGTAAGAGAAACTTACGTATACACGCCTCTACTGTTAATTAACTTTATTAAATATATATATCATCAACTTCATAGCCGATCGCAACGTTTCTGTTGATGTTTGTGATGAGTATACGGGCAAATTCGCATTATACACTATTGTAGTCGTACTGCTGGCTCCGCAGTTTGAAGCAACATTGTTACCAATACATTGCCGCAGGCGTGAAATCTCAACCAACCTCCAGTGTTGACTCTCGGTAAAGATACGAAGGTTTTCCGTTCGTCGCTACCTCGCTGTTCGTCGCTCTACCGCCTTCAACTCTCGGTACGGGCCTAAGAGTCTAGAGATGTTTAAGAGTCTCGAGACATTTTTTGTTTTAATTGTAGGTGTTTTGTTTTAATTGTAGGTGTCAAAATTAGTTTGCGGAAATGCGGAATTGCGGAATTGCAGTTGCGAAAAGGCCTATCTGAAAAAAAATGCGGAATTGCGATTGCGGACTGGTGCAGGTCGGAATTGCGGAGTTGCGATTGCGGAATTGTTCTGTCGTGTCCTCCTGACGCGTCGGGGACCGCTGCTCGGGCACCATTGCAGGCTCTGTAGGTCCTGGAAGATTCATAGTCCTGAGTTTTATGTGATCAATATGCCTCAAAAATACTCTACCGTCTTCCAGCGTTACCACACATGCCGTTCCTTGACAAGCCGACACTGTACCCGGCAACCACTTAGGCCCACCTAGCCTCGACACGCTGGATACGTAAACTCCGTCTCCCACTGTGAATGATCTTGGTCGAGCATGTTGATCATATCGCACCTTTTGAGCCCACTGATACTTCTCCACTCTGCCTCTCCTAATATCTTGTCTGAGCAGATCCAGGTGTGTCCTCATTGGACGGTTGAATAGCTGCTCTGCGGGACTTACGCCTGTTGCAGTATGAGGAGTACAGCGATAGTTAAACAAAAATCTAGCAACCCTAGTATCCAGGCTACCACCTCGTTGTTTCTTCAGTCCCAATTTAAAAGTTTGCACTGCACGCTCAACTAGTCCATTACTTTTAGGAGACCAAGGAGAAGTTATATGTCTGATACCATTACGCTGACAAAACGACTGAAATTCCGGGCATGTGAAGCAGGCAGCATTGTCTGTTACAATGGTCTCAGGAAGCCCAAAATTGGCAAAACTTTGTCTGCACTTCTCAATAGTCACATATGCTGAAGGGGACGATGCTTTATGAACATCCAGCCACTTACTGTGTGCATCAGTAATGAGCAAAGTATAGTATAGAAGCACAAAAAGTACATAAAAAACAAGTGCAGTCACTAAAATCTTAAATAATTTACGATTACGACGTATAAAGCATCAATAAAATATAATTAAAATAGTAAACACACAAAAACTACTGTGCAATTTCAGTAATTAAAGATTTGAGAGAGAGAGAGAGAGAGAGAGAGAGAGAGAGAGAGAGAGAGAGAGAGAGAGAGAGAGAGAGAGAGGAGAGAGAGAGAGAGAGAGAGATGAGAAGAGAGAGAGAGAGAGAGAGGAGAGGAGAGAGAGAGAGAGAGAGAGAGAGAGGAGAGAGAGAAGAGAGAGAGAGAGAGAGAGAGAGAGAGAGGGGAGAAGAGAGAGAGAGAGAGAGAGAGAGAGAGAGAGAAGAAGAGAGAGAGAGAGAGAGAAAGAGAGAGAAGAGAGAGAGAGAGAGAGAGAGAGAGAGAGAGGAGATGAATAGAATAATTTATAATTGTAATAAGATAATGTCATAATCCTCCTTCCCTCTCCTTGCTCCATCGAGATGCCTGGCTCGACCCCTATCCTTTTGCTTCTCTCCCAACAGATTACGGTTGGGAGACGCCGGACCAAAGGCTTCACCGATAGCATCTCTCCCTCACTTTATAATTACATTTTAGGGGTATCTGAAAGGATCTGTGAAGGTCTGGAGGAAAAAAAGCACTCTAATAAGGGCGGGAAAGGACTCTAGAATTTTACCTAACTCATTGCATGTTGTATACATAACATGAAAAAAACCCCAGTCTGTCTCATCCCTACCTCAAAAGTCTGGCATAGTGCATCCCACCCCCGAAAATTATCACAGCTCGCTAAAGCCCCAAGTACATTTCTTTTGAAAAAATTATTTATCCATGCAAAAGAAATTTACATTAAAAAACACGGGGAAAAAATTTTTTGTTGGTTAGGGTCTGACATGTTTTTAAATTTAAATTTTTGGGTGCAAACCAAAAAACTGATCTAAATTTTTTCTCAAACACGTCAATTTTTTGAACTGTGGGGTTTTTCGTTTTTTTAAAAAAAATATGAAAAAAAACTGACTTTAACAGTAACAGGGGCTTATTTTATAAAAAGTTGCAAAGGTTAACATACAATAAAAATGAAAGAAATGGGAATGAATAGAATTTTTTTTAAAATTTTTCCATTTTTTTAAAAAAAGGATAAGGCTAAAATTTGGGGTGGGGTTAAAGGTAAAAATTTCCTTTTGTAGCTTTGTCTGCAGTGTTAAAACTTGGGGGACTATCGCGTTTGATGCTCCAAACAATAGTCAGCCATCAATGCACATCCCATCTCCCCTGGAAAAACGTTTTTCCCCATAAACCTTCAAATTTGGGAAATCGTTAAACCTCGCTGTCGCTAGCAGCACCAAGATTTTCCGGAAATTTGGGAAAAGGGGATATGAAAAAAATTTGTACTTTTAATACTCATATTGCAACCAAGCGTTTTGTAGCTCTCCAAAGTTTCTAAACCCAATTTTCCTGTGAAAATTATTTGGCCCCGGTTTTTCCAAAAAAAGTTTTTGCCCCCCGGAGTCTTTGAATGATAGCCAAGCATTTTTTTAAAGGTCTGACATAGTCCCGTTGAAATGTTCATCTATGAGAGCTGTCGAATTTGTGGACCATAAAAACAAAACCGGGCCTGATTTTTTAAATTTTGACAGCCCAGGAAACCCAAGAGGGATGTACTTCAAACAGTCCCCAATCATTTGAAAAGCTTTTACAATTTTTTTCATGAGACCTATTTTTATGTGCGAGGTGGAATATTTTTTTTTCACCCTGTAACAAGTGGTCATGTACAATGTTGGGTTCTCCGGGTTTTTAAGATCAGATCTCGGGGGGGCCAAATTCGTCTAAAAACCCAATGCTTCTCTCAAAGCCTGCTATCCCCATACAGAGAAAGAAGGAATTTGTGTTTTCCAAATTTGTGCCCAAAAAGGGAAGGACACCTTTTAAGGGTTTAACACGGGAAATTGACCCAATTGGTTTGTCATATTGCAAAAACTCAATGACTTTTTTTACATCTCAATTTTCACGAAGACAGACCGAAGGGCCCAATAGGGACTGCGCCAAAAAAATTTTGGCCATTGTGTAAAAGGACACACTTCAAGCTCCGCTTTGAGCTATCAATAAAAAATTTCCCCATTCAGGGGGGATTGTAGATGAAAGCCCTAATTCCTTCAGTAAACCAGGAAATGTTATGCAAAACCCCAAAAACCGCTGGCATTTGGGAAAGTACGCAAAATTTACTTTCTCTGGTTCAAAAGTATGTTTACCTTCACTCCTTTTTCAAGTATTTTTTTCTCTTTTCAGTCTTGGGGTTAGTATTCTAAAGTTTTTTTTGGAAGGGCCCCAAAATCACGTGCTAAACCCTTTTTCAACTGGGTTTCTGATCAAATCCCCTACGAACTGAATCCTGGGAATTTGTAAAAAATCCATCATTGCTTTTCACTGCGTTCTTCAACATCATAAAAACTTCTAGAGGAGGTATTTGGGTTTGAAACGGCACTGGAATTTCAGCGAATGAGGCATTGGTCTTATAGTGAGGGTTTAGATTAGGATATTCTTTTAATTTTTTTTTTTGGGAAATCCGATTTTTTCACTAAACAAAAGAACCCAGTCTTTTGGAATGATTTTTTTTCCCTTCCCCAAAACCAGGGGAACCAAAATGCCAACTTTTTCACGGGGTTTTTGGTCCACATCCGTAATCCTCGAACACTGCTTGCAACTTTGTGAGGGGCCATAGTTTGTTTAAATCCCCGATTTTTACTTTAAAATATGGGGAAATAGGCTTGTTTGACAAATACGTGATTCCTGCCCTCTGACTTGGAATGGTAAAAACTCCCACATATTTTAGCAGAAGGAGTCAGGGTTTTAGGCATTTACAAAAGGACGTAGCAGGAGCAAAACATATCTAAAACCCAAAAAAAATATATACCTATGTAAAAAAAAAACTAAGCTGGAATAGTTACAAGTTTTGAAAAAAAAAAAACAGCATAAAACGAAAAAAAAATTACAATGGTATGTTTTTTTACAAGGTTAAGAAAAAGTAAAAACAAACCCTTTCAAAATTTCCCTACTACCCTAGCTTTCTGTTTGCAGATTTTGTTATTTACTGACCTATTGGGAGCTGCACCCACCTCTCACCCCCCTGCTCAATTGTAACGCACAAAAAATTTGCCACATAGCTTCGATGAGTCAAAATCTTTAAATCAGCTGGCAAGTTACTAAAGCCCCACAAGGGGAAAATTTTGCTTATCTGGAGGGTAAGCGTGGGAAAAAATTTGGGACGTGCTAGAAAAAAAAAAGACTACAGTTTTGGGGAATCAGCATCCCAAATTTTTAGTCTAAAAAGCTCAAAAATCTCCCCTTCAACAATTTTTGTTTTTTCTTCAAATTTTTTCTCCGTGTAATACATCAAAATAGTCTTCACAGCAGTATTATGAATTTTTCTTTCATCGAAAAATCACCCCTTTGCAGACATCCCCCCCTGTTCCTCTTTTTTTTTTTCTTTGGCCCTATTTATGAACATTTTCCTCGGGAAATTTTTAATTGTGGTTTTTTGCACATTGGCACAAAAAAAACCCTGATATGTTTTTTGCTAGGACATGTTTAATGGAAAAGATACTGAAAAGTCTGTGGCCAAAAAAAAGCCGATCCCGCTATGCGAAAACCTAAAATAAACTCGTCAAAAACCAAACACAGCGCCCTTCCCCCCGGGGTTGTGGGTATTTTTGGCCCCCAAAAAAACCATATATTTCTTTTATGGTGGATTTTTCAGCAAAAAAAATATGGGGTACAGTGAAAATTTTAGCCCATATGCATCCAAAGCTTTATTTTAAAAATCCGTGTTTTTTGGTTTTTGAGAAACGGGGGCCATTTGGTGTATCAAACAAAAATACTGTTCACCCTTTAAAAATCAATATTTAATGCCCAACTATAGGGGGTTTAAAATTTAAAAATTTTCCTTACCGCAAGTAGAAATAAATGGGTCCATTCTCCCTTTTAGGTACGCCGACTCTGCAACTTCCGGGTCGAGGATAATTAATTTTTACCTCATTTTTCCCTTTTGCTAGGGAAAGGAAATATATAGGAAACAAGCAATATATAGCCTAACCCGGTAGGTAGGCTAGGTACCCCCATCAACCCAAAAAGGGCATTTTTAATACTTTCCTTTTTACGATTTCTGTGTACAACCCGTCTGAAAAATAATAGCTGAAAAAAATCGATACATTTGATCGGATTATTTCAGGGGGGTGCTAGAAAGAAAAAGACTTTTCTCAACTATTGTCTCCAGGGTGGGCTTAAAGGTCTTTTAGTTCTCTTTCCCCCTCTACCTCCAAAATTGGGGGGCCCCCTTTATTTTTTTTTTTTTTTCTTTCTTTTTCCTCCCCTCCCCCCTCTCTCTACTTTTCCCTCTCTCTCTCCTCTCTCTCTCTCTTTCTCTCTCTCTCTCTCTCTCTCTCTCTCTCTCTTTTCCTCTCCTCTCTCTCTCTCTCTCTCTCTCTCTCTCTCCCCCCTCTTCTCTCTCTACCTCTCTCCCCCTCCTCTCTCTTTCTTCTCTCTCTCTCTCTCAAGTTGAAAATTACAAGATAAATTATCCATGGGAAATTGGGGTTTTTTCAATTATTGGGTGGTTGATAATTTCCTACAGGGCCCATGTAGTGTTCAAAAGGGGAAAAAATTTTTGAAATTTTTCCCCCCGGGACCTAAGCCCATAAATCCCCTCCAGTCACGGCACTTACTTAATTTATTTCAAAGAAATATGGGAAACTTTATGTTAACTACACGGGTACAAAGGGCCTTAGAGCTTTTTTTCAAGACGGTGGTCAGGTAGCAGTGTCACCATTTTACCTCATACTCACACCTTTTCCCCGTTTTTACATTTCCCCCCCAAGGATACCAAGAAAGAAAATTAAAAAAATAAGGGAGCAAATTTAAAAAGGCCCAGACCTACACGAAGTAGTTCTTTATATTTAACATAAACCCACATCCCCCCTTGCAAACCCCCTCCATGGAAAAATTTTCTAGCCCCCTTTTAAAGCTCCCTAATGGGTTTCCGGGACTAAAAAAAAAACCTGTCCCGCTGATCTATTCAATTATGTTCCAAAACCAATTCCCTTTACTAACTGTATCGTATTATCTTCTGTATTCTGTCTTGTATTATTCCCTTTTTCCCTCCCCCAAATCTATCTTCAATTTAAAAAGGGGTTTGTTTTCTCACACACTCATCTTTAGCATCTGTTCACTCCTCAAACCTTGTATCACTCATTTTTCTCCCCTTATCTCTTTGGCCCCAGGTTTCAAAAACCCCCTTTTCCTGGCACAGGTGTTCAAAACCCCAAACTTCTTTGGGACAGGTTTTCAAAAACCCCTTTTCTTTTGGCACAGGGTTCAAAAAACCCATTATTTTGGCAAGGGTTCAAACCCTATTACCCCGGCACAGGTGTTTAAACCCCATTTTTCTCGGGGACAAAGGGGTTTTAAACCCCATTTTCTTGGGGAGAGGGGGGTTAAACCATCCAAATGCTGCGCCCAAAATTTATAATTTCAAAATGCAGGCAGGCATGGGGAAAAAAAGGATATTCAAAAATAAAATCGCAGGGATAATTTATATATATTTTTATAATATATATATATATAACTAATATAATATATATAAAAAATTATAATTAAAAAATAAAAGTTTATTTTAAAAATATAATTTTAAAAATTAGGGAGGTTTCCCCTTATACGAGCATTCGGTTTTACGATAATCCCATGATACGGATGGTAAATTAGGGTCTATTTTCAATAACGAGATCAAAAACCCAAAGCTAAAAGTCATTTAGGGCTGGGGTGAAATAAAAATTTTCAAGTTCAAAAAAAATCGCCCCCACCACTCCCGTCTGGACCAAAAAGGGGAATTTTGGGTTTACCCCCGTCAGATCAAATTTTGCAAACCGGACCTGAAGGGTTTAAATTTAAGGGAAAATGGCGCGGCCCGACAAATTTGTGGTATTTAGGGCAGGTGGGCGGCACCAAAACCCTTGGGACTAGCAGTCATCGAACCCGAAGGGAATAAGCATATGGCGTGGCCTGATCCCTTTGGGGGAAATTTGCCAAAGGGTGGCCGGGTCCAAAAAATTGGGGACCCCAGTCAAGACCTAAAAGGGTAATTAAGAAAATTGCGCCCCCTGATCCTTTGGGATTTAAATTGCCCCGGTGGCTGCCCCCAAACTTTGGGCCTCTACACTACCCCCTTTTGGGACCCCGGGGGGGTCCCCTTTCGTACAAAAGTCTTTTTTTTCGTTATGCTTTTTTATGTTTAATTTAAATGTGCATTTTATTTTATTTTTTTCCCCTTTTTCTTTTTCAGAATGCTTTTTCTACGAATAGGTAGACGTGTGGGTAATATAACGCTGGTGTTTGCGTTTTGCTGATTTTATTTTAGTTTGAAAAGCACTTTTTTGTTTTTTTTTTTTTTTTTTTTATGATGGTCCCGGGAAACCCCAAACCAAATTTTCCATTAGTTAGGGTTTTTCTTTACACGAGTTTTCGCTTTATGAGAATGCCAGGGGGAAACCTTACTGCTCTGTTTGGGGCCCCCCTGTATTAATATATAATATATATATATAAAAATATATAAAATATTTTATATAATATTAAATATATATATATATATAATATTTTATAATATATATATGTATAATATTATATAATGTGGTGTTAAGAAGGATATACGGTTTTTCAAGGTGTTAAAGTTTTTTTTTTCTTTGCTTCGTTGCTTACAAAAACATATACGAGGCTTTAGTTATCATCTTGTGATTAGTAACACTTTTGTTCAAAAAAATAAACTTTTTTCACAAGAACAAAAATACATCGAAAAAAGAGCAAGCCTTATATCACCAATTTAAAAAATTTTGGAAAGAAGAAAACCTCAAATGTAAAAAGGAAAACCCTAATACATGAAAAAAAATGCAGTAGAAAAATGCCTTAAAAAAGAGATTTGAAAAAGTTGAGCCCTGCCTTTCCTTTAGGGATACCCTTAAGGCATGCCCTAACTGAAAGCGCTTTGAAAAATAAAAAAATAACAAAAAAACCAAATATATTGCCCGTTTTCATGGGGCTTACTCTTGAAAATCTTGTCTTGTTTTATCCCTTGTTTTTTTTTCTTCTCCACGTTATGGTAACATGTATGTGGAGCTGTCAGGCTCTGGGGTGCTGAAGAAGGGCATTTTGGGCCCAATGTTGATGAGAACGTAAATAGCCAAGAAGCACAAGGTTTTTTCCCTTGCTCCCCTTATAGGGGTGTTTGTGTTCCTGAGGGGGGGGTTGCACTGCTGCAGATGCGGGGCAAGGAGAGGAAACCCGCCTGCTGGGAGGCCCTTTGGGTTTAATGACTCAGGAGTTTAAAATTGATGAATGTCATGGGTAGCTACTTTTTGACACATTGTTTGGGCTGTGAGTCAAGCTTAAACGAGGCCACACACAGCCCCGTGAGGGGATGGCTGTCCCAAAAACCCATACCATGAGCACTGTCCTCCAACATTCATCACAGAGCTATTCACATTCATACGATGAGCACTTTGGATAAAAGCGAAAGCGCGTTTTTAAGTAAAAAAAAAAATTATCTATAATGTTTTGAAAAAAAACTACAAAATTGTACAAAATCTTACTCTGAAGGAAAAAGGGAGTTTTTTATTTTTTAATTCCTTCTTATAGATTAAAAATATTTTCCCAGGCAAATCGTAGTCTTAGAAGTTTACCTCCATATTTTATAACACAAGGACCACACTTATATAGTATACAATAAAAACTGTCTATGGACTTTCCCAAAACTCCAAAAACCGCCCAATTGTGTTTTGGGACTTACAGAGGACATCGTTTCAATTTTTGAAATCCTCACCCATGCAGTGTGAGGAGGACAATCCATGAAATATCAACCTTTAACATGTGGTAAAGACACATACTGATTGTTTAGTTTTTTCCCAGTAAAATTTCATCGTTTGGGGGATTACCATTCACAATATCAATTATTACCATTTTCCCCTTGGTGAAATGGGCCACCTGAGGTTACCCTTGTCGATGAGCATTACATTCCGAGGTTTTTCCGAGTTCCTCGCAGCAAAAAAACACACCCCAATAGTTCCCCACATAAGTCTTTGAAAATGTACCGCAATCAGCCACACCAGTTCCGGGGGTGGTATTGACCTCCCGTCCTTGCGCCCTCCCTCACCGGGCCCACACCCTCCACACTGACGCAGCCGTTGAAGGTGAAAACCCGAGAACAACATCCCATAAAATTTAAAGTTTGAACATTTTCATCTTCTGCAGTCTTCAGGGGAAAAAGGACCTAGATTTGCCGTTCCCTCATGTAAAGGGTAAGCCCCCACAGCAAGTGAGGTGGTCCGTCCCTTGCCACCCCAAGCTCAGTGCTTAATTTCGCCGCGGTGACAGCAGCCATTTTTTGGGTGAGTCAGTGGGGCCACATTCCCCTCCCGCAGGTTGAAGAACCTCACCTGTACAAAGGGATTTCTTTGAGAACCAAGAATGGGGGGTGTATTTTTAAGAGTATTGACAAGAACAGATGTAGATGATGTGATTTTAAAACACCCTTTAAACCCAAAAAACAAGTCCTTTTTACGAATATTTTAATTATACTTCTCTACACATGAGAAAGCTGTTTATTTCTGTATTAATGATAAATATTAAATGACACCAGAAATGACCACCGTCATAACTTCTATGGGAAATTTATAAAGAACAAACTAAGAACCTATTTAAAAAATGGGGTCTCAAAACATTGTAGACCCTATTATACATTTCAAATTATATCAACTAAAAAAAAATCGGCAATGCTCTGAAACTCTCAATGGAAAAAATTTTTGGGAGAGAGAGGAGAGAGAGAGGAGGAAGGAGAGAGAGAAGAGAGGAGGGAGAGAGAGGGAGAGAGAGAGAGGGAGAGAGAGAGAGGGGAGAGGGGGAGGGGAGAAGAGAAGAGAGAGAGGGGAGAGAGAGAGGAGGGGAGAGGGGAGAGAGAGAGAGAAAATTTAATATATATATTATATATATATATATATATATATATTTTATATATTATTTTAAAATTATAAAAATTTTATATATAAAAGACAGGTTGATTAATTTAATGTTTAAAAAAGGGAAAATGGCCAGACATCGGGGGGTGAAGGGCACAGGGGCAAAGCATAATAAAGGGAAAAGGGGGTTTATAGAGAAAGAGTGAAAAGGGTGGGGGGAAGGGGGGAAAGGAAACGGAACGTTGGGCCCGGGTTCACCGGGACATTTTAAAAGGGTCAGTGGCCCAAAAAAAAAATGGTAGAATAGAACACAATCTCTATGGCTGCATGCACACGGGCCACTTTTTTGGGCGATCCAAAAAATATGGCAGTCGTGGCGGGCGGATCCTTTTTCCCCGACCAACCATTGGGGCCCGGCCACCGGGCCAACGATAAAAAACCTTTGTTTTAAAAGCAGCATTCAACGAGCCATTTTTGGTTGCCCCCAAAACCCTGCCCCCGTGTTTTCTCTGTTCGATTTGCCCGTCACAGGGTCAACTAGTGTGCGTGGAAATCCTGCGGCCTCCAAAAAAAGGGAATGCTTACCGTATGACGCCCCATGTTTATAAAAAACAAAAAAATGTAAATATCAACATTACAATTGATTAGTTTTTCGTTGCGTAGCCCTTCCTCTTGATGACCTTTGAAGGCGACGTGGACAGTCAGCAGACAATTTGCACGTTCTACGGAAGTTCAGCCTTTTAAGTTGAAAATTTTTACTTATTATTGATCCAGCCTTGAAAAAAGATCAATGATTGTTAATCGTTTTGCCATCCGTATTTTTTCCCACCCATTTGAATCCAGAAAAAAAAAGGCAAAAACCGGGATGTAGGGGATGGGGGGGGGGTTTGGGATATCAAAATATCGTACTTTTTTCATGGTACGAGTTTATGAGTACTAAAGAAGCAACGCAAAATTTTTGTGAAAATATAATAAAGGGAAAAAAAAATGAAAACATACAAAATAATTTTTTCTACGCCAGGAAACTCCCTACTGAGTTTTTTTTTGTGTTTGCGGCGGTAATTTAAAATGAGTGGATGCTTGATTCTGCTACGGTACTGAAATCCCTTTTTGGTAAGGCCCAAAAATTACTAACCTATCATATTTTCGTTTGTGTTTGTGGGGGGGCTTGCCTTGTGTTTTGCATGTACTATCATGTGGAGAGAGAAGTTTGGCCCGCCGCCCTTTTGCCCCCATATGACTACGAAAGACCGTGTTTACAAAAAACCTTTTTATATTTTTTTATACAAGGAGTTATCATAATAACTGATACTTAAAGCAAAGTACTTGGTATCGGTGATCCAAAGTATTGGGTGATCCATGATGAACGACCTCATCATTTGCCGCAACCGAGTGGTGGTTAAGGTGCATCTACCCCACTTTTCGTGGCGACCATTTTTTGTTCGGGCCTTTTTGTGGCGGCTACTGCCCATTAAAAGTGTCTCGGGGAAACCCCGGCCTATAGTAGTGGGGTTAGTCAGGGGGAAAGGTTTTGGTATGTGTTGGGGGAAGGAAAATTAAATTGGGAATTGAGACAGGGGGGTGAGAAAGGGAAATTTGTGTGAGGCAGATTCTTGAGGCTTATAAAAAGAAAGAAGGAGACAAAGGTCTTGTCTGTGGGGATCGGAAGTCGTGAATGTTTAATCAAGAACAACAGAGTGTAGTGGTTAGCGGGTGAGTTATTTGGGAAAATGGTAGCGTAGTAGGGGGGTTTAGCAGGACAGCGATAACAGGGGGGGGGCAAGTGTAGAGGTGAAGACAGAGTAGGGTCGGGGGGAAGAGGGAACAGGATGGAATGGGTTTGTTGAAAAAAAAAAGGGAGCCCTTTTTGTACACCCAGGGGGGGGGGGTAATTTTAAAAATAACGTAACAGCGGGACGGGTGAGAGGAGGAGAAGAAGGGGGAGGGGACATAGGGGATCAAGGGTAGGGGGAAGGGGTGCAGTGGGGAGAAGAGGGAGAAGGCGGGGAAGAGGGGGAACAGGGGGGGAATTTGGGGAGGCAAAGGGGGAAAAAGGGGGTGGGCGGGAAAGTGGGGGGAATAGGATGTATTCAGCTGGATTTTGGGGGGTTGAGCTTAAGGTGGGATGATGGGCGGTTGGTAAAGAGGGCAGGGGGACATGTCTTGAGGCGAGCGAGGTACTCCTCGACATACCAAAGGGGGGGTTTTGGCTGGAGTGTCCCCTGGGCTGGGAGGGGAGTTGATCTGGCTGGGGGGCCAGGAGCACAAGTGCCGGGAGGGTCGGTTTGGGGAAAGGGCATTTATCAGTATTCCGGGGCGAAATCAAAAGAGGAGCAGGGTGGGAAAACCAGTAGGGCCATTTGGAGAGGGGCCGGCCCTGAAGCCCCTATAAGGTTAAAAAAATCATCTTTGGCCATGGTGAGCCTGGGTTTTTAAAAAAGGGGGAAAAAACACAGCCCCTAAAACCCCGAAGGGGGGGAAAGGGCAAAGTTACAAGGGTATCCGTGCCCGTAGCACCGGGCGTTCATGATGACCCAAAGCCACCCTCATATCCCATCAGCACGGCCTCATCCCTTAGGAGGAAAGGGGATAAAGGAGGTACAAAGGATGGGGGAAGGAGGTGAAAAAGGGGGAAGACGGGAAAAGGCCAGGAAAATTAGTCAGACGAGGAAGGGGCCCAAACCCAAAGGGGAGCGACCAGGTCGTTCCTGGAGCAGGCCCCAACCCCCGGGCCCCCGAAGCCCCCCCGATGACAGCGGGTCTGGAAACGGGGGGGGGGGGGGGGTTTAAAAAGACGGGAAAAAAAATTTTTAACGAGAATTTTAAAAAATCTAAAGTGCAGAAATAAATAGTGTAGCACATTCAAGATAAAAGGGAAATTCATACATAGAAAATACAAATACTAGTAAATAAGAGTTAATTGGGCCCCTGTGTTGGGCTTTAGTTTATTAGTATACGCTTTCTTACTTTGGTGCTCATCTCAATTGAAATTCTGTAACTTCCCCTGAATGTGTCCTAAAGTTGGTTTGCATTACCCTCCATTTACCGCAAAATGCCACGCAATTAACAAGGCTTTTCTAATAGTATCAAGTTGAAAAAACTTTTTGGGAGTCAAAGTCTCTGAGTAATGACAAACTTTCACCATAGGCGAGTTCCCCGTTTTATGAATCCCCGGATTTCAAAGACTTCTTTTTTTCCACAAAAAAAATTAAAATAGCTCTGCCCAGAGCCAACAAAAACTTATGACGAAATGGAGATTGGTTGATGTTATTTGGTTTATGCTGATTGAAAATCTTTTTTATGAGCGGGACAAAGGGAGTCTAGAGAACAGAGAAATGTATAAAATAGAGAGTAGCAATGGCATAAAAGGGTTTTATCATAAATATTATCCCTTTTGGTTTACTAGAACCTATAATGATGTACACGATACACAGTAACATTACAAGGTTAAATTTTCATCATTTTAAAACACCTAATACTGACAGAAATCACTGGGGCATGAAAGTATTGGACCTTTTACCCTAACTGCCCGTAGAAACCGAGGTTTGTCTTGCGTATGGCATTAATATTTGGGACAGCCCGCCCTAACCTCAGGGGAAAGGCAAACGCCCCAAAGTGGCCCAAATTGAATTTTAACCCACTGATATGCCCAATCTATGGAAATGCCTGACAGCTCACCGTTACAAGGTTTCAGCCAAAACTGGGGGAGTGTTCTGGTCCATTGCGGTCTTGTTGGCAAAAAAGAATCTTGCCTAGTGAACTGAGGAAAAACCCACCTAAAAAGAAGGAGAAAGGGCACTTTTTGGGGCCATGAGGAAAAATTTAGTTCAAAGATAATTTGTGAAAAGATTTGTAAAGTTTTTTCCCAAACTTAAGGGGGGTTTGGGGGTTTTACCGAAAATTTTTATTTTTTTTTTTAGGGTTTATTTTTCGTCATTCTTGCTCTTTTTTGTTATATGCAAAAAATTTTATAAAAAAATTAAATAGGTGTTTTGCCTTATGCAAGAGGCTCCTGTCATGAGTTTCCACGGGTATTTCTCGCGCAATAGAGATGTTTCTAATAAAATACCCCGTATTTTTTTTAGGTAATTTTTTTTTTTAGTCCTTTATGAAACTTTAACGTTCCTCTCACAATACATAGAAAACGGGAAAAATTTTAGCATCCTAATATTTTTTGTATTTATTCGTAGTAAGTTATATCATATTTTCTTCGTTAACCAACCAAAAATTATGATCTCATCAGATGTCTTTTGCATTAATTTTTTCATTGATTTTTACACAGTGAAACACGGTTTTTTCTTTTTAAAATGGCGAAATATAATAAAAATTCGAGTATATATCCCGTGAATTTCAAGTCCCTACCGCAAAGGTAAAGTACCCCTATCGCTTCAACTTCATCGCTTGATTTCTCAAAACGTTGGATTTTGCATTTAAAAAAGATCTCCCCTCTGCACTTCTTTTTTACACAAAATTTTTCCCCCATTGCAGCTTATGAAAGTATGAAAAAGGATTAGTTTTGCTGTAGTAACTATTGTTTGAAGGATTTTGATTTTTGGGCAAATATTTATGTCAAATATATTTTTTTTTTCATGAACTTTAAAAAATATTTATTACTATTGTATAAAAACAAAAGCAGAAAACTTTTCTCCTACCCTTCTGATTAAAATGCTTTTGAATGAAAAAAAAAAAATTGGTCAATAAATAAGGGGGAGTTTCAAGAACATAAGCAATTTAACATGGGATTCGCGATTTTTCAACCCCCCCCCTTTAAAGGGGTTTACAAAAAAGGCACCACAATTTCCCCACAAGTATACATTATGCTTTGATGAGATCATAAATAAAATTACAGAAAAAGCTTATCAAGCCAAACCCTTAAACAACCTGAAAAAATATCTGAAAGAAGATTCCCCCAGCAAAATTTCCCAAAACAACATGCAATGTGTTTAAAAGTACAAAAAACTGTATTGAATTCAGAAATCCATCTCCACAACTCCACAGTCAACCACCATGGGGGCAAGCACATTGTTGTTACCATGGTTTTTTAAATTTAAAAAGAGGTGCAGCATTTTTTGTTCCCCATGTAGGGTATAATTAAATATATTTAGTTGTGTTTCAACTTTATTTCATTATCAGTTTTTGGTAGTCTGCTGGGGCCAAACCATGAAATGTTTTTGGTAGTTGCTGGGCCCAGCCATAAAAAGGAAGGTTGCAAAGAATGCCAATACGCCCTCTCGTATATTTGAGTAGCAGACTTCTGAGGAGCATTTTCTGTCAAGACTCATGAAAAATGGCATGGTATTGAGGCAAGTAGTTTTCCACCCATATCCTTGCTGCCCTACACCCGACACAAGTTATCACACAAGTCGATGATAGCGTTAGTGTGTGTGCCCCATGATGTGCGCCCTGTGACCCCTGATATAACAATCACTTTTTTCATTCATTTTTTTCAAAAAAAACATATTACAAAAATTTTCAAGAAGCTTTGTCCCCTATTGCACCTTCCCAACTTCAGTTATGTGCAAAGTGCAATTTTTTCGTTAAATTTCCTTTTCTATCTGGGCCTTCCCGAAACCTCATCCCCATAGGCAATTTAACTATACTTAATATATATTTTATAATTTTTTTTTTTTGAGGGTTATGTGTGTTTTTTTTTATTTTTTCTCCTACCTAGCCCCCTTCTCTTGAAAAAAAAGAGGAAGGAGAGAGGAGAGAGAGAGAGGAAAAGAGAGAGAGAGAGAGAGAGAGAGAGAGAGAGAGAGAGAGAGAGAGAGAGAGGAGAGGAGAGAGAGAAGAGAGAGAGGAGAGGAGAAGGGGAGAGAGAGAGGGGAGAGAGGAAAAGAGAGAGGGGAGAGAGAGAGAGAGAGAGGGAGAGAGAGAGAGAAGAGAGAGAGGAGGAGAGAGGAGGAGAGGGGAGAGAGAGAGGAGAGAGAGGAGAGGGGAGGGGGGGGGAGGGGGGGAGGGGGAGGGAGGGAGGGGGATATCCCTAACTGTTTTAAAATCTAAGATTTTAATCATCCTGGATAGTCACAAAAGTTCTGAAATAAGAGAAAAATACCTGAAAATCAAAGAGAAGGAAGGCAACGATATGAAAGGGATCCGATGAAAGGGCCCTGGAGGGAAGGGGGTGTGAATGAGGTGCTTTTACAGGGGCTTCAAATGTTGTCCTCCACATCACCCCGCATCCCCAGACAGAAAAGGGAAGGTACTCGTAAAATGCGAATTGAAAAAAGCGTCTTGGTGAAAAAAATTGGCAGAATTTTTTAGTTCCATTCCTTTCCAAAATCTGAGCTCCATTGCTTTTTCACACTGAAATTTATCTTGGTTATTATTTCAGTTCGTTTCAAAATATTATCACCCGGTAGCTTCAGTCTTAATAATGAACACCCTGATGAATGCAAGGGGGCAGGGGGGCCGTCCATCCCTACCTGGCATCAACCAACACACTTCTGCTTGGGACCCGTCACCCAAAAACAAAGCCATCTTTATTGGCTGCCACAAAGCCAGAAACCCGCGGAGATGGCTGGCAGCTCCCAGGGGATGTTTACGGAGGTTGTGGGGGAGAAGGGGGCCTGAAAAAAACACACTTTTAAGTCCTCATGTGAAACCCCTTTTCCTTTTTGTACGTATCCTATCCAAATTAAGGTTATTATTCGTACAGCCTTGCAGGGGATCAAACATTCAAAAGACTAATAAAAACATAAGAAAAATAAGAAAAAAAGAAGCTACACAGGCCGTGAGACCCACCGTGATACTTCCTGTGACTGACAAATATATGTATGGGGGTAACAAAGGTGGGCATTTTGCAATTTTTGTCCGCAATTCTGCAATTTGAACTTTTGGAATGGGTAATTCGGTTTGCGCAATTTCGCAATTGCCGATGCCTGAAAAAAAAAGCGGAATTGGTGTTGCGGACCGCCAACATTTTGAAACGCAATCGCAAATATTGTGACGGTCACCACCTTCAAAGTGCCCGCGTGAAATAAGTTCCCCCCAAAAATGGTGGGGACCCACACTTTCCAAGTGTAGCGCAGTCAGGCGGCTGGGACTTGGGATGAGTGGGTGGACGCTGGGCCCTGTGTGTGGATTTATCTAATTTTAAAGTTGTTGTTAGTGAAGTGCAGTAATATTTTGTCCCTAAGGCAACTTAGTAACCACAACCAGTGGTTTTGTGGTTTTCTAAGATTGCACAAATTAGAAATAGGGGCACTGGTTTTGGTTAGTAACCCCTAACCAGTGTCTATACTCTATTGTCTAATTTGTAATTTTAGTAATTTCAAATTTGTCTTTTATTTTTTCGATTGTTCATTAATTGTTTTAATTGTAGGTGTAAAAAAAGTTTGCAGAATTGGGAATTACGATTTTCGAAAAGGGCCCACTGAAAAAAAAATTTGGGAATGCGATTGGGACTGGGGCAGGTCGGAATTTCGGAATTGCTAGCGGAATTGCGGAATTGCATACGGAATTGGGAAAAAAAATGCATGCCCACCTTGAAGGATAGGTCATACATAGTATGTACCTCCTTTTCGGGTAGAAACCAAGGGAGAGTCAAGGCCCGAAATATGCCCCGAGCACCCCCACTCTCGCCCCCGAAAGGCTTTGGTGTGCGGTACTCATGGCTGGATCTGGCGCCCACGGAACTTGTCAATGCCTTAAGTGTGGGTTCATTGGCACGGAGTAGTGGCTTCAAGGGTAGACCAAAGGGATGACAAGGATAAAAACTGTGAGGAAAGAAAGTATATCATCTTGCAGGCATATCATAAAGACAAACACAACCAAAAGACATTAATGATGATGTTCAAAATTGACTCCATTTTTACAAATTTTTTAAAATATAATATATCCGAGTTGTTCAATGTTTTTCAGATCTTAAAAATTCATAAGTATAAAGGTAGCTTTTCCCACCATTTAAAACCATATTCTTCTGACCAATTTTAAACAAAACCTCCTTTGCCTGATAGTCACAAAAAGAAAAAGCAAAACATACACCTTCCAAAAAACCTGACAAGCGTGTGCTTTAAAGAAAGGTGACCCTGAAAACATCCCCCCTTGTCTGCCCAGGCTAAACCCCCTCCCCCTCCCTTCCCTGAATACTCACCCATTACTACAATGATGCCTTTCCCCCACCCCTCCCTTCCCCGCATACTCACCCTTACACACAAGATGCCCCCCCTCACCCCCCCCTTCCCCGCATACTCACTCACCCTTACACACAATGATGCCCCAGCTCCCCACCCCCCCCTTCCCCGCATACTCACCCCTTACACACAATGATGCCCTACTCCCCCACCCCCTCCCCCCCTGCTACTCCTCATTACACACAATGATGCCCCCCCCTCACCCCTCCCCCTTTCCCCGCATACTCACCCATTACACACAATGATGCCCTCCCCCACCCCTCCTTCCCGCATACTCACCCATTTCACACAAGATCCCCCCCTCACCCCCCTTCCTTGCATATAGGCGTTTTCGCGACCGTCTGGCCCGGTCTGGACTGGACTATCCCGGGGGGGCCACTGTTTTTTGCGAGGCGAATTGGACCGGGCTGGAACGGGGAGACTGGGCCAGGCCAGCGAGAGGGCCAGGTTGGGCTAGTGTGGGGAGAAAAATGGGAAAGCGCATACAATCAGCGGGGGAAAACGACCAGGGCTTTTCGGGCTGCTGATAAGACAGAAAAAAACCCTGATGGCCGACCATACAACCAACTCGCAATTTGCTGCAACAACATCTTGGGAAATGAATTCCGTCAACAAAAACTATAGTCGCCGCTGCACTAATTCACCGGCGCCATATATTTCAATTTAGATCCTACAGACTTTTAGTGTCACTGAAGAATATGTAGTAATGTAAGCTACTACTGTGCACGTGATGGGATCTGTAGTGAGCTAAAAATTTGTAATATATCCCCTCGGACATTAGGCAGTGGCATATAGATAGGTTATGAACGGGAAAAAGAAAGGAAAAATTTTATATTCATTTTTTCACGAAAACCCCCTTTCTTTGACTTCCCCTTTGGGAAACACGCGCGCTTTTTTAAAAAAAGTTTGGATTTTTGCCCGGGGGGACCGCCCCCTCGCCCCCAGCCAAAAAAACGACAAGGGACGGGGCCCGTCCAGGCCCACGAGAGAGAAGGCCCGTTCGGTGGGGGGTAATACGTAGAACAGTAGTGGCTCAGTTCAGAGTTCCCGGGTGGCTTAAATCTTCCCCTGTAAAATGCTGTGTGTTCAGTTTAAGGATCATATTTTTTATTATTATTTTTTGACAAATTAAGCGATTAAAGCATTAGCCCAGAGGGTTAAGAAAAAAAAAATATTACATACATTACAAATACATTTTATTAAAAATGCAAATAAAATAAGTATGCATCAATAAAAATATTTCTTAAATTTAATTTAAAATTAATGATGTAGCAGGTCCTAGGTCTGTCAAACTTTTCCATCAGCTTTCTCTCAGTACCCCTTTGAAGAAGTGTATCATATACTTTTCCTCAGGGGCCCCACTAATAAAAAATACTTAAGGTAAGGAAGACTTACACTTAGTTCCTGTGCTGGGTACTTTTCGAGCAAATGGTTTTAAATGTACCTTCCGCTTTTGCTCGTGCCGCTAAATAAAGAAATTTAAAGGAAAACTTTAAATAAATCATCAAAATAGAAAACAGAAAAGTGCAAAAGAGATGAACTTTTAATTTAAAATTGTCATGTTACCGTATTAGGGTTAAGTTTTATATGTTAACAACGTAATGGAAGGTAATTGAAAAATTTTTTGATAAAAATATGGGCCAAAATGTGATTTCAGACCAATTATGATTTTTGTTTCGGGGGGCAACTGCAGGGTGGCGCCACACTTGTTTATTGGCAGTCCATCCCTCAAGGGTATTATATATCTTTCTAATATCCTTTGACCCGTTACGCAGGGCTGAAAAGTTTTTTAAAGGACCCCTTAGTGGGGGTCATTTATATCCTGTCAACGGCATTTATCAAATGCTAGCTTACCCCCTGGCCCACTGGGCTGGGTATCATAGTTGCCCTAAACAAGTGATATATTGATTACCCCCAAACATTTCTAGCGAAAATATATGAATTTCAAAGTAAGCAATAATACACGGTGATTTGTAGATACAGTTGTCCCTTTGGGTATCTGTATCAAGGCATAAGGCAGGAATGTATACAGGAATACAAATGGGCAAATAATTGGACATGTAGCTGCTTTAGATAAATGCATTTCTGGACACACTAAATGGTGGGTATAATTTCGATAATGAGCACTAAAAAGCTAAAAAATGTACTTACATAGCTTAATGTTATTTCAGCCAGAAACGGTTAGGTTAGTTAAAATAAGAGTAACGAGATGGAGCGTGCTCGTTTTCTATACATTTTGATGTGTTAAGAATGATGGTAACATTAAAAATCGTCCGAAATGCCTCATTTTGCATTTATCCACCTCCTCCCTAACAATCCTAGGGACCCGTCGGGAATGCGGGCGGGGAAGTGGAAAGGAGTTTTTATAGGGGTAGTAGATTATGTGGATGACGTAAAATATATCCGGTAAAAACTCTTATGGGATGATATAAGGTTGAAAATACATTAAAAATATATAATTGATAGTGTACGGGAATTACCTACTTATTCTTGTAAAAATCTCTCAGTTAAATCTTTACAATGGTAAAACTGCTGCTTAAATACAATACATGGACGAGTTGTAATTATATACATCCGACAATTTCTAATGTGACTCATTCTTAATACATAAAAATACATGGGAAAAGAGCACTTCTAACCTCATACTCAATTCCTGGTTGGAAGTATCAATTACCAAAATAGTACTAACCTAACCTCACTATAACCTAACCTACCCTTGCCAATAATCTCCATGCGAGATCTAAAGGCGGGAAAGGACTTGAAAATTTTACCAGGGTTAGGTTAAGTTTTATTGAAGTTAGGTTATTTTCTTTTTATGGGGGGTGCTCGCGAAGAGTTAGGTTAGGTTATAGCGATTAATTTAGTTTTTTTATTAGTTCCAAGGGGGAGTTGTTTAGGCTGGTTGTGGGGTATCTCTCCCCCACTTCATAATTACGTTTTAGAGGTATGTGAAGGGATCTGTGAAGGTCTGGAGAGAAGAAAAAAAACACAAATAAGGGCGGGATAGGACTCTAGAATTTTACCCGATTAAATTAATACACACAACAAAATTTCAGGTAAGCAAAGACTCTACCTAGAAATCAGTGGTGTCCAATAACGAAAATGTACCAAATGGGTAATATAATGACTTGTGACGGTATATGTGCAGTTTAAAACAATATATGATTGGTGGTTTTAAATCTAAACGTTGCGTTCTCACCATAAGGAATATTTCTAACCTGTATTACCGCTATCGGAAATTAAAAAGGTTAATATTTAGATTAGGTTTGGTTAGGTTAGTTAGAGTTAGGGGTTATAATGGAGGAGAGTTTCACGTTCGTTTTCAGAGACACCAACTATTTTTTCTTGGCCTACAATAGGTGCTTGTTCTAATGGTGCTAGTTTTATTTTGCGCAAACCCCCCCCCCAAAAAAAAAAAATATATATATATATTTTGTGGTTAAGGTTAGGTTAGGTTTCTTTAAAATCGGTTAGGTTAGGTTAGGTTAGGTTTCATTAAAACAAGGTTAGGTTAGGTTTAATTTTTTTTTCGGTTTGCGCAAAATAAAACTAGCACCATTAGAACAAGCACCTATTGTAGGCCAAGAAAAAATAGTTGGTGTCTCTGAAAACGAACGTGAAACTCTCCTCCATAATTACCGAGTTAGGTTAGGTTAGTTAGAAAGTTATATCAGGTTAGTTTGATGGTTTGATTAGGTTAATATTTGAGTTTTTTCAAATGGAGCGTTTTTTTCCGTCAAAACGTCTAAAAAGTTTATTAGTAGAAAATGTCATCACTTCTTCGAATTGTAAAAACACTCACTTTTTTTTTAGGCTTGTACAGTAAAAAAAAACCTATCTCCATTAGGGAAGCATCACATATTAAGCTAAAAAATTCAAACTTCTCTTTAAATTCTTGCAAGTCATAAACTACACTTTTTCCCGCAACTGCAAATTTTCTCGAAACTGCATATTTTCCCGGAAGTGCATATTTGCCCGGAAGTGCATATTTTCCCGAAACTGCATATTTTCCCGCAACTGCATATTTTCCCGAAACTGCATATTTTCCCGAAACTGCATATTTTCCCGAAACTGCATATTATTCCTTCGCGATCCAGCCTGTACCTTTTAATAAGGTCAGCATCATCATACATATCCATAACGTCTTTCTAGGCTGTACATTTTTGACCTCGGGAGGGATTATTCCTTGTTTTTGTGCGTCCATCTTGGCCTAGTGAAGACTTAAGTGCTGGAGAAAAGACTTGAGCATGCCCATGAAGGACACTTAACTTTTGTGCCTGTTAAGCATACTTAAATCGGATAAGTATTTTTGGTTAAATTACTTAAGCATTTCTTAAATATTTAAGTGTAAGATCAGCAAATTTTCGTCTGCTAAGTGCGCTTAACAATACTTATCTTTTTGTTTATGTCGGCCCAGGTTTGAAGTGCAGTTCACATACCTGAAAAAGAGTTGGAACATTGTTAACCTCCCTTTCCATAACTCTGCCGTTGTTTATTTCCTACTTATATATTTCGGTTATTTGGAATTTTGCAACCCTGTTTAACCATTCAAAATATTTAAAATGACTGGAAATACCAAATTAAACTTAAGATTTTAAGTATATCGAGGCCCGACATCTCCTTTATTATATCCCTTTAACGACTTAACAACATTTTTTTCTATACATATATGTGCCTATAGCGCCTGTAGGCAGTGGTGACCCAGGGCTCGAATGATAGGCTCTGGAGGATCACTTGAGGGCTGTGATGATGGTTGATCCTCGCCCGTGGTGGCGCAGGCAGGATTCTTATAGGTCACTGACGCCTGTGATTAGAGGCTCATGCCGCCCCCCTGTATCCTCCGATGCACTCACAATCGAAGGTAGAGTTAATGGGCAGGGCATGTGGGTGTTCTTAGGCCACTCAACGGTGCAGAAAGTTTTTTGGTTTCTTCGGGGATCGAACTCGGGTCACCGAGAACGCCAGTCGGAGACGCTAACCACTCCGCTACCGCCTCCCCATCAGCCCACCCCTTACTTGACCGACTCGCGAGTTGAGTGTCAATCAATAGGCTCAATTGCCTCTCAGACTTAATAGTTAACGCATCTCCTGTATCATTTTGGTCATCATCTCTGCACTGATTTACAATCTATATCCATCTGTAATACTAAAATAATATATAATGGACCGTTAACTCACACCTAAAAACACGGAGTATATGAAGTTTGGAATGCAATATAGCATACATACACCTGTACTCATATTCTTTTTGACTGAGAATGCACCATAAATTAAATATTATAGCTTTTTTGGGGCCAAAAAATATCACAAGACGGCGGAAAGCGCTGTGATGGTGTGGACGGAGAGGCGCAGAACTCAGACTCGCTTATAAGCCGATCGGCTTGTTTTGTTCAGCAGGACCGCAGTACCTATCCATCAACATGTCCCAGACAAAAAGAACATTATGCTTGTTTTGTCCAATGTGCAAAAACACCACCATTAAACTCCAGAGAATGTGTCATAACTAGTCTTAAGACAAGAAAAGACGGAAACAGTGGTGGATGTCTGCAAGGCGTGATTTCTCGATGAGGAAAATTCAGATTAGTGTGTGAAAGACCATTTTGATGATTATTTAATGTATGTACTTGTGCATGGATAAGTAACTGCAAAGCTATGTAGCTGTGGGGCATTTAGCTGAGCTGTGATAACTTGCGGGAGTGGTATGCAGTTTTTATTGTGCCAAAGCTTTTGAGGTAGGGATGAGAACAGGGCTGGGTTTTCATGTTATGTTATTCAAACACGCAGTGAGTTAGGTAAATTCTAGTCCTTCCCGCCCTTATTAGAGTGTTTTTCCTCAGACCTTCACAGATAAAACCCTCTAAAAACTGTAATTATTAAAGTGGGGGGGAGATGCCCCCCTTCACCACCCTCACATCCTTAACGACCCCCCTGGCCCCTCAAAAATATAATATGTTTAATATTATTAATCTAGCTCACTATAAACCTAACCTACACCTAATCTCACTAATAACCTCATAGCGAGGACCCCCCCCCCCCAAAAAAAAAAAGACAACCTAACCTACCCTTGTAAAAATTATAGTTATATTTTACTAACTAACTAACCTTTACTAAACTTGCATTACCTTACTACCGCAGATGACCAGTAATCCTCCTTCAAGTGATGTAGTAGGTATTACTGTGTTGTGATATGTAAGTTGTAGTTTATAAGGAAAAAGTGGATAGACTGAGATAGTGCCCGTGACACTAGGCCAGTTTGATGACTTGTGGATTGGATTCCTTATAGGGAGCTTAAATGAACCTGCAAGACATGTATAGCTAGACAGATAGACGAACTCATAGAGGAACAGGTATTAAATGTATGGTTAGTAAAGGTTGTAGTGGTGCGTAGAGTGACGAAGGGTGTAGTTTTGCGGGTACATACAATAACCGGAACGGTCCGGAAGCGAGATTATGTCCGGAACGGAAGTTGTATATATAGGCGCTATATAGTAGGGCAGGGAGTGAAGGGGATATAGTTAAGGGAGTATAGGTGTGTCATGGGGTACAAAAAGGAGGACGTAAGGAAAGCAAGGTGGTTTTAAAACTGCAAATTTTTTCTGATCATAGCGAGCGGAGTGACCAGTGAACGAGGTAACGGCATCGTGACGTCACGGTGACGTCTTGATAAACAGGACGCACGTAGCAAATACGTGAAGTGTGAACCGGGACATAGTCATATACTACATCTTGATAAATATGGTATAATAATAAGTGTGCTTACTTGGATAGGCAATCCTCCAGCCAGTTCTCTCCAGCCACCCCCCCTTATATCATTAATGGATCAGCCACCTCCCTATATCATTAATGGGTCCACCACCTCACTTATCTCAGTAATGGGTCCAGCCACCCTCCCTTATATCATTAATTGCTCCAGCTACCCTCCCTTATACATTAGGCTCCAGCCACCCTCCTTATATCATTAAAGGCTCAGCCACCCCTCCCTTATATCCTTCAATGGGTCCAGCCACCCTCCCTTATATTCCATTAATGCTCCAGCCACCCTCCCTTATTCTCAGTAATGGGTCCCGCCACCCTCACTTATCTCATTAATGGGTCCAAGACACCCTCCCTTATATCATTAATGGGTCCAGCCCCCTCCCTTATACGCGTATGGGTCCAGCCACCCTCCCTTATATCATTAATGGCTCCAGCCAACCTCCCTTATATAATTAATGGGTCCAGCCACCCTCCCTTATATCATTAATGGCTCCAGCCACCATCCCTTATATCATTAATGGCTCCAGCCACCCTCCCTTATCTCATTAATGGCTCCAGCCACCCTCCCTTATATCATTAATGCTCCAGCCACCCTCCCTTATATCATTAAGGGTCCGTAACACCCCTTATTCATGTAATGGCTCCAGCCACCCACCTTATATCATAATGGCTCCCTGCCACCCTCCCTTATATCATTAATGAGTCCAGACCACCCTCCCTTATCTCATAATGGGTCCAGCCACCCTCCCTTATATCATGAATGGGTCCAGCCACCCTCCCTTATATCAAGTAATAGTTCAGGCAACCCTCCCCTTATATCTAATGGCTCAGCCACCCTCCCTTATATCATTAATGGGTCCAGCCACCCTCCCGTCTATCATTAATGGCTCAGCCACCCTCCCTATATCAATAATGCCTCCAGCAACCCTCCTTATATCATTAATGGCTCAGCAACCCTCCCTTATATCTAATGGCTCCAGCCACCCTCCCTTATATTCATTAATGGCTCCAGCCACCCTCCCCTTAATTTCATTAATGCCTCCAGCCACCCTCCCTTCTATAATTAATGGCTCCAGCCACCTCCCTTATTATCATTAAATGGCTCCAGCCACCCTCCCTTATATCATTAATGCTCCAGCCAACCCTCCCTTATATCATTATGGGTCCAGCCACCCTCCCTTCTATAATGTAATGGCTTCAGCATACCTCCCTTATACATTAATGGGTCAAGCCACCCTCCCTTATATCATTAATGGGTCAGCCACCTCCCGTATATCATTATGCTCCAGCCACCCTCCTTATAGCCATTAATGGGTCCAGCCACAGTCCTTATATCATTATGGCTCTGCCACCATACCTTATATCATTACTGGCTCAGCCACCCTCCCTTATATCATTAATGGCCTCAGCACCTCCACTTTATATCATTAATGGACCAGCCACCCTCCCGTATATAATAATGGTCCAGCCACCATACCTTATATCATTAATGGGTCCGCCAACCTCCATATATCATTAATGCCTCCAGCCACCACTCCTTATATAATTTAATGGCTCCAGCCCACCTCCCTATATAATAATAGCTCCAGCCACCCTCCCTATTATCATTAATGGCTCAGCCCCTCCTTATATCATTAATGTGTCCAGCAAACCCTCACATCATATCATAATGGCTCCAGCCACCCTCCCTTATATCATTACTGCCCTCAGCCACCCTCCCTATATCATTAAATGGCTCCAGCCACACTCCATTATTATCATTAAGGGCTCCAGCACCTATCTTATATCATTAATGGGTCCAGCCACCTTCCCTTATATCATTTAATGGGCTCCAAGCCACCCTCCCTTAAATCAATAATGGGTCCAGCCACCCTCCCTATATAATTAATGAGGTCCAGCCAACCTCCCTTATTATCATAATGGCTCCAGCCACCTCCCTTATCTCATTAATGGGTCCAGCCACCCTCCCTTATATCATTATGGCTCCAGCCACCCTCCATTATCTCCCAGTAATGCGGTCCAGCACCTCGTGCTTATACTCATTATGGCTCCAGGCCCACCTCCTTAATCATTAATGGCTTCCAGGCCGCCCTCTCATATATCATTAATGGCTCCAGCCACCCTCCGTAATCTCAGCTAATGGGTCCAGCCACCCTCCCTTATATCATTAAGGCTCAGCAAACCCCTCACTTCTATCATTAATGGTTCCAGGCACCATCCATATCTAATGGGTCAAGCCATACCCTCCCTTATATCATAATGGGTCCAGCCATCCTCCCTAATATCATTATGGTTTCAGCCACCCTCCCTAATATTCATTATGGGTCCAGCACCTCCCTTATCTCATTAAGTCCAGCACCCCTCCCTTTATATTCATAATGGGCTCCAGCCACCCTCCCTTATATCATAATGCCTCCACACACCCTCCCTTATATCATTAATGGCTCAGCCACACTTACTCCTTATCCTCATTAATGCTCAGCCACCTCTTTTATTCATAATTGCTCCAGCCACCTTCCCTTATAATCATTACATGGCGTGCCAGCAACCTCCCTTATATCATTAATGCTCCAGCCCACCTTCCTTATATCCTTAAATGGTCCAACCACCCTCCCTTATATCATTAATGCACTCTAGCCACACTCCCCTATATCATTAATGGGTCCAGCCACATACCTTATTCTCATTATGGTGCCAGCCACCCTCCTTACTCTCATAATGGGCTCCAGCCACCTCCCTTATCTCATTAATGCTCCAGCACCCTCCCTTATATCATTAATGGGTCCCAGCCACCCTTCCTTATATAATTAATGGACTCAGTCAGCCTCCCTTAGGTCAATTCATGGCTTCAGGCCACCCTCCCTTATCATCATTAATGGCTCCAGCACCCTCCCCTTATCTCATAATGCCCTCCCAGCCACCCTCACTTATACATAAATGGCTCCAGCCCACCCTCCCTTATATCATTAATGGCTACAGCAACCCTCCCTTATCTCATTAATGCCTCCCAGCCCCCACCTCCCTTTATATCCTTAATGTCTCAGTTACCCTCCCTTATATCATTAATGGTTCAGCCACATCCCTGATCTATTAATGCCTCCCAGCCACCCTCCCTTATATCATTAATGGCTCCAGCACCCCCATTATTACTTAAATGGGTTCCAGCCACCCTTCCATTTATCATTAAGCTCCAGCCACCTCCCTATATATTAATGGTTCCAGTCCAGCCCACTTTATATCATTCATGGCTCAGCCACCCTCCCTTATATCAAGTACTGGTTCCAGCCACCCTCCCTTATCCTCATTAATGCTAAAGGCCACCCTCCCTTATATCATTAATGGCTCCAGCCACCCTCCTTATATCATTAATGGCTTACAACAAACTCCCTTATCTCATTAATGCCTCCCAGCCATCCTCCCTTTATCATTAATGGTCTACAGCCACCTTCCCTTATATCATTAATGGCTCCAGCCACCATCCACTTATCTCAGTAATGCCCTCCAGCACCCTCCCTTATATAATTAATGGCTCCAGCCACCCTCCCTTATATCATTACATGGCTCGCCCACACTCCTTATATCATTAAATGCTTCCAGCCACCCTCCTTATATCATTAAATGGGTCCAGCCACCTTCCCTCAATATCATAATGGATCCAGGACACCCTCCCTATATCATTAAATGAGTTCAGCAACCCTTCCCTTATGCTCAGTAATGGGTTCCAGCCACCCTCCTTATCCATTAATGGCTCCAGCCACCCGACCTTATGCATTAATGGGTCCAGCCACCCCCCTATCTCAGTAATTGGGTCCATCCACCCTCCCTTCTATCAGTAATGGGCCAGCCACCCTCTTTATATCTTAATGCCTCCATCCACCTCCCTTATATAATTAATGGGGCCAGCCACCTCCTTATATTATTAAGCCTCCAGCCACCCTCCACCGTATATCTGAATGGGTTTCCAGCCACCTCCCTTAATCTCATTAATGCCATCCAAGCACCCTCCCTATATTATTAATGGCTTCCAGCCACTTTACCTTATATCATTAATAGCTCCAGCCACCCTCCTTATCTAATTATGTTTCCAGCACCCTTCTCTTATATCTTAATGGCTCCAGCCACCCTACCTTATATCATTAATGGATCCAGCCACCCTCCTTATCTCATTAATGGCTCCAGCCAACCCTCCCTTATATCATTAATGGGTCCAGCCACCTCCTTTTATATCATTAATGCCTCCAGCCCCCTCCCTTATACATTAAAGGGTCCAGCCCACCTCCCTTAATCATTAAACTGCTCAAGCACCCTCCCTTATATCATTAAAGGTCCCAGCCACCCTACCTTATCTCATTATGCTCCAGCCACCCTCCCTATTCATTAATGGCTCCAGTCACCCTCCCCTTATATTCATTAAACGGCTCCAGCCACCCCCTTATATCATTAAGGGTCCAGCCACCCTCCCTTTATATCATTAAGGTCCAGTCACCCTCCTTATATCATTAATGGTTCAGCCACCCTCCCTCTATATCATTAATGGCTCAGCCACCTCCCTTATATTATTAATGATCCAAGCAACCATCCCTTTATCATTAATGGGCCAGCCGCACCCTCCATTATATCATTAATGTGGGTCCAGACACCTCCCTTATATCCATTAATGGCTCCAGCACCCTCCCTTTATCATTATGGGTCCAGTCATCCTCCCTTTATCATTAATGGGTCCAGCCACCCCCCCTTATATCATTAATTGCCTCAGCCAATCCTCCCTTATATCATTAATGGCTCAGCCATCATCCCTTATCTCATTAATTGCTCCAGCCACACTCCATTAATCCTTAATGCTCCAGCCACCCTCCCCTATATCATTAATGTCAGCCAACCCTCCCTTATATCATTAATTGCCTTAGCCACCCTCCTATATATTAATGGCTCCAGGCCACCCTCCCTTAATATTCATGTAATGGCTCCAGCCACCCTACCTTATCTCATTAATGCTCATGCCACCCTCCCTTATCTCATTAATGCCTCAAGCCACACTCCTTATATCATTAATGGCTCCAGGACACCCTCCCTTATATAATTAATGCCTCCAGCCCCCTCCCTATATCATTATGGCTCCAGCCACCCTCCTTTATATCATTAATGGGTCCATGCCCCACCTCCCTTATCTAATTTATGCCCCAGCCACCTGCCTTATATCATAATGGCTACAGCCACCCTCCTTATATCATTAAGGGTCCAGCCACCTCCCTGAATATCATTAATGCCCCAACCACCCCTACCTTATATCAGTAATGGTCAAGCCCACCTCCCGTATCTCATTAATGGCTCCAACCACCCTCCCTTATATCATTAATGGCTCCGGGACACCCTCCCTTATATCATTTATGGATCCAGCCACCTCCCTTATACATAA
>JACEEZ010003969.1:0-7500 GCA_016584305.1 Chionoecetes opilio | reverse complement strand
GACTGGACAATTAATGATATAAGGGAGGGTGGCCGGGACCCATATTAATGATATAAGGGAGGGTGGCTGGAGACGTTAATGATATAAGGGAGGTGACTGGGAGACATAATGAGGGTAAGGGAGGGTGGCTGGATGCCATTAATGAGATAAGGGAGGGTGGCTGGAGCCTTTAATGATATAATGGAGGTGGCTGGAGCAGTTAAGATATAAGGGAGGGTGGCGGACCCTTTAATGAATATAAGGGAAGGGTGGGCTGGAGGCATTAATGATATAAAGGAGGGTGGCTGGACCCATAATGATATAAGGGAGGTGGCTGGAGCCATTAATGATATAACAGGGAGGTGGCTGGAGCCATTAATGATATCAAGGGAGGGTGGTGGAGCCATTAAAGATATAAGAGAGGGGTGGCTGGAAACATAAAATGGGATAAGGGAGGGGTTGGCTGGAGCTATTAATGTATAAGGGGAAAGTGGATGGAGCCATTAATAATATAAGGGAGGGTGGCTGGGGCATTAATGAGATAAGGGAAGGGTGGCTGGACCATAATGATCTAAGGGAGGGTTGCTGAGGCATTAATAATATAAAGGAGGGTGGCTGGGACCCATTAATGATATAAAGGGGAGGGGGATGGAGCCATTACTGTATAAGGGAGGGGCTGGACCCATTACTGATATAAGGGAGGGTGGATGGACCCATTACTGAGATAAGGGAGGGTGGCTGGACCCATTAATGATATAAGGGCGGGTGGCTGGAGCCATTAATGAGATAAGGGAGGGTGGCTGGAACCCAATTACTGAGATAAGGGAGGGTGGCTGGATCATTAAGAAATAAGGGGGGAGGGTGGCTGGATCCATTAATGATATAAGGGAAGGTGGCTGGACCCATTAAGATATAAGGGAGGGTGGCTGGAAGCATTAATGATATAAGGGCGGGCGACGGGTGCTGGAGCCATTAATGATATAAGGAGGGTGGCTGGAGCCATTAATGATATAAGAGGAGGGTTGCTGAGGCATTAATGAGATAAGGGATGGTGGCTGGAGCCATTAATGATATAAGGGAGGGTGGCTGGAGACATTAATGATATAAGGGAGGATGGCTGGAGGCATTAATGAGATAAGGGAGGGTGGCTGTAGCCATTAATGATATAAGGGAGGGTGGCTGGAGCCATTAATGATATAAGGGAGGGGCTTTAGGGCATTAATGAGATAAGGGAGGGTTGGGGCTGGAGCCATTAATGATATAAGGTGAGGGTGGCGTGGATCCATGAATGATAGAAGGGAGGCTGACTTGGAGCATAATGATATAAGGGAGGGTGGCTGGAGCAATTAAGATATAAGGGAGGGTGGTGGACCCATTAATGATATAATGGAGGGTGGCTGGAGCCTTAATGATATAAGGGAGGGTGGCTGGAGGAAATTAATGAGATAAGATGGTGGCGGAACATTAATGATATAAGGGAGGGTAACTGGAAGACATTAAGGATATAAGGGAGGTGGCTGGAGCATTAATGGCTAAAGGGGGGTTGGCTGTAGCCCTTAATGATATAAGGGAGGGTGGCTGGAGCATTTAATGATTATAAGTGAGGGTGGCTGGAGGCATCATTAATGAGATAAGGAGGGTGGCTGGAGCCATAATGATATAAGGGAGGGGGTTGGAGCCATGAAGGAATAAGGGAGGCTCTGACTGGAGCCATTAATGATATTAAGGGGGGTGGCTGGACCCATTAATGATATAAAGGGAGGTGGCTGGAGGCATTTAATGAGGATAAGGGAGGGTGGCTGGAGCCATTAATGAGATAAGGGAGGGTGGCTTGGCACCATTAAAGAGATAAGGAGGGTGGCTGGACCCATTAATGATATAGGGGAGGGTGGCTAGAGCCATTAATGATTATAAGGGAGGGTTGTGGACCCATTAAGGATATTTAAGGGAAGGTGGCTGGGCCATGAATGATATAAGGGAGGGGACGGCTGGACCATTTAATGATATAAGGGAGGGTGGCTGGAGCCATTAATGAAATAAAAAGAGGGTGGCTGGAGGCAGTAATGAGATAAGGGAGTGTGGGTGAGCCATAATGATATAAGGGAGGGGTGGTTGGAAGGCATTAATGATATAAGGGAGGGTGGCGGAGCCATTAATGATATAAGGGAGGGGGCTGGAGCCATTAAGAGCTAAAGCGGAGGGTGGCTGGACCATTCATGTATTAGTGAGGGGCTGAAACCATTAATGATATTAGGGAGGATGGCCTGGAACCATTAATTATGATATAAGGGAGGGTGGCTGGACCCATTTATGATATAATGGATGGTGCCGGAACCATGAATGTATAATTGAGGGTTGCTGGAGCACATTAATGATCTAAGGGGAGGGGTTGGCTGGACCCATTACTGCAGATACGGGAGGTGGCTGGAGCCATTAATGATATATGAGAGGGCGCGGCTGGAGCCATTAATTGATATAAGGAGGGTGGCTGGAGCCATAAATGAGATAAGCGAGGTGGGCTGGACCCATTACTGAGATAAGAGAGGGTGGCTGGAGCCATTAAGACTATAAGGGATGGTGGCTGGACCATTAAGAGATAAAGGGAGGGTGCTGAGCCATTATGATATAAGGGAGGTTGGCTGGACCCAATTAAACTGATATTAAGGGAGGGTGGCTGGACCCATTATTGATATAAGGGAGGGTGGCTGGACCCATTAATGATATAAGGGAAGGTGGCTGGACCCATTAATGATATAAGGATAGGTGGCTGGAGCCATTAATGATATAAGGGAGGGTGGCTGGAGCCATTAATGATATAAGGGAGGGTGGCTGGAGGCATTAATGATATAAGGGAGGGTGGCTGGAGCCATTAATGATATAAGGGAGGGTGGCTGGACCCATTAATGATATAAGGGAGGGTGGCTGGAGCCATTAATGATATAAGGGAGGGTGGCTGGAGCTATTAATTATATAAGGGAGGGTGGCTGGAGCCATTAATTATATAACGGAGGGTGGCTGGAGGCATTAATGATATAAGGGAGGGTGGCTGGACCCATTAATGATATAAGGGAGGGTGGCTGGAGCCATTAATGATATAAGGGAGGGTGGCTGGAGCCATTAATGATATAAGGGAGGGTGGCTGGAGCCATTAATGATATAAGGGAGGGTGGCTGGAGCCATTAATGATATAAGGGAGGGTGGCTGGAGGCATTAATGATATAAGGGAGGGTGGCTGGACCCATTAATGATATAAGGGAGGGTGGCTGGAGGCATTAATGATATAAGGGAGGGTGGCTGGAGCCATTAATGATATAAGGGAGGTTGGCTGGACCCATTAATGATATACAAAAGGGAGGTATGATGAAGCCATTAATGATATAAGGGAGGTGGGCTGGACCCAATAATGATATAGGGAGGGTGGCTGGAGCCATTAATGATATAAGGGAGGGTGGCTGGAGCCATTAATGATATAAGGGAGGGATGGTAGGAGCCATAATTATATAAGGGAGGGTGGCTGGAGGCATTAATGATATAAGGGAGGGTGGCTGGAGCCATTAATGATATAAGGGAGGGTGGCTGGAGCCATTAATGATATAAGGGAGGGTGGCTGGAGCCATTAATGATATAAGGGAGGGTGGCTGGAGGCATTAATGATATAAGGGAGGGTGGCTGGAGCATTAATGATATAAGGGAGGGTGGCTGGACCCATTAATGATATAAGGGAGGGTGGCTGGAGCCATTAATGATATAAGGGAGGGTGGCTGGAACTATTACTGATATAAGGGAGGGTGGCTGGACCCATTAATGATATAAGGGAGGTGGCTGGACCCATTTAATGAGTAAGGCGAGGGTGGCTGGACTCATAATGATAAAGGAGGGTGGCAGGAGCCATTAATGATATAAGTTATAGGGTGGCTGGAGCCATTAATGATATATAAGGGAGGTGGATGACCCATTAAGATTATAAAGGGGAGGGTGGCTGGAGACATTAATGATATAGAGGGAGGGTGGGCTTGAGCATTACATTAAGAGATAAGGAGGGGGCTGGAGCCATTAATGATATAAGGGAGGGTGGCTGGAGCCATTAATGATATAAGGGAGGGTGGCTGGACCCATTAATGATATAAGGGAGGGTGGCTGGAGCCATTAATGATATAAGGGAGGGTGGCTGGACCCATTACTGAGATAAGGGAGGGTGGCTGGACCCATTAATGATATAAGGGAGGGTGGGCTGGACCATTAATGAGATAAGGGAGGGTGGCTGGACCCATACTGGATAAGGGGAGGGTGGCTGGAGCCTTAATGATATAAGGGAGGCGGGCTGCCTGAACCCATTAATGATATAAGGAGGGTGGATGGAGCCTTTAATGAGATAAGGGAGGAGGGCTGGAGCCATTAATGATATAAGGAGGGTAGCTGGAGCCATTAATGATAAAGGGAGGGTGGCTGGACCCATTACTGAGATAAGGGAGGGTGGCTGGACCCATTAATGATATAAGGGAGGGTGGCTGGATCCATTAATGATATAAGGGAGGGTGGCTGGAGAGAAATGGCTGGAGGATTGCCTATCCAAGTAAGCACACTTATTATTATACCATATTTATCAAGATGTAGTATATGACTATGTCCCGCTTCACACTTCACGTATTTGCTACGTGCGTCTTGTTATCGGGACGTCACCGTGACGTCACGATGCCGTGTACCTCGTCTCACTGGTCACTCCGGGCTCGCTCTTATAGAAAAATTTGCAGTTTAAATACACCTTGCTTTCATTACGTCCTCCCTTGTGTACCCCATGGACACACCTATTACTCCCTTTCATATATCCCCCTTCACTCCTGCCCTACCAATAGCGCCTATATATACAACAACTCCGTTTTACGGACATAATCTCCGTTCCGGACCGTTCCGGTTATTGTTATGGACCAGCCAAAACATAACCCTTCGTCACCTCTACTCACCACTACAACCTTTACTAACCATACATTTATACCTGTTCCCTCTATGAGTTCGTCTATCTGGTCTAGCTATACATGTCATTGCAGGTCTTAAGCTCCCTATAAGGAATGGCCATCCCAAAGTAATCACTTGCCTAGTTCGTCACGGGCCACTTATCTATGATCTATCAACTTTTTCCTTATTAAAAAACTACAACTTACATAGTCACAAACACAGGGAATACCTTACTACATCACTTGAAGGAGGATTAATGGTCATCATGCGGTAGAAGGGTAATGCAAGTTAGTAAGGTTAGTTAGGTAGTAAATATAACCTATAATTTTACAAGGGTAGGTTACGGTTAGTCTTTTTTTTGGGGGGGGGGGGGGGTATCGCTATGAGGTTATTAGTGAGAGATTAGGTAGGTTAGGTTATAGTGAGGCTAGATTAATAATATTAAACAATATTATATTTTTGAGGGGTTCCAGTGGGTCGTAAGGTGGGAGGGGGGTGAAGGGGGCATCTCCCCCCACTTATAATACAGGTTTAGGGTATCTGTGAAGGTCTGGAGGAAAAACACTATAATAAGGGGCGGGAAAAGGACTAGAATTTACTAACTCACTGCGTGTTGAAATACATAACATGAAAAACCCAGCCTGTCTCATCCCTACACTCAAAAAAGCACTTTGCATACTGCCATACACTCCCGCAAGTTATCACAGCTCCCGCTAAAGCCCCAACAGTACATATAAATTTGCAAGTACTATCCATGCACAAGTAATACATTAATTAATACATCAAAATGGGTCTTCACAGCAATAGTATGAATTTTCCTTCATACGGAGAAATCACGCCTTGCAGACATCACCACTAGTTTCTCTTTTTCTGTCTTAAGACATAGTTATGACACATTCTCTGGAGTTTTTAATGTGGATGTTTTGCACATTGGCACAAAACAAGGCATAATATGTTCCTAACCTTTTGTCTGGGACATGTTGAATGGATAGGTACTGCGGTCTGCTGAACCAAACAAGCCGATCAGCTGATAAGGCGAGATTGAGTCTGCGCCTACTACGTCACAAACCAATCACAGCGCGCGGTCCGCCGTCGTGTGATATTTTGGCCCAAAAAAGCCATATATATCTAATTATGGTGCATTTCTCAGCAAAAAGAATATGAGACAGTTGATATGTAGGCTATATGCATCCAAAGCTTCCTAATACTCCGTGTTTTAGGTGTGAGGTTAAACGGTCCATTATATCTTATTTTATATTACAGGATGGATATAGATTGTTATAATCAGTGCAGAGAGAAGGATGGACCAAAATGATACAGGAGATGCGTAACTTAAGTATGAGAGGAAATTGAAAGCATTGAATTGGAACACTCAACTCGAGAGTCGGTCAAGTACGGGTGGGTGATGGGGAGGCGGGTAGGCGGAGTGGTTAGCGTCTCCGAATGGCGTTCTCGGTGACCCGAGTTCGCATCCCAGAAGAAACCAAAAAACTTTCTGCACCGTGAAGTGGCTAGAACACCCACCTGCCCTGCCCATTAAATCTACCTTCGATGTGAAGTGAATCGGAGGATTACAGGGGCGGCGGCATGAGCCTCTAATCACAGGCTTCCACGTGACCTATAAGAATCCTGCCGCGCCACCACGGGGGGAGGATCAACCAATCATCACAGCCCTCAAGTGATCTGCCAGAGCCTATCTTTCGAGCCCTGGTGTCACCACTGCCTACAGCGCTAAGGCACATATATGTATAGAAAAAAATGTTGTTAGTCGTTTAAAGGATATAATAAAGGAGATGTCGGGCCTCGTCTACTTAAAAATCTTAAGTCTAATTTGGTATTTCCAGATCATTTTAAAGATTTTTGAAAGGTTAAACAGGGTTTCAAAATTCCAAATAACCGAAATATTAAGTAGGAAACAAACCAACGGCCAGAGTTATGGAAAGGAGGTAACAAAGTTCCAACTCTTTTTCAGGTATGTGAATGCACTTCAAACCTGGGCCGACATAAACTAAAAGATAAGTATTGTTAAGCGCATTAGAGACGAAAAATTTGCTGATCTTACACTTAAATATTTAAGAAATGCTTAAGTAATTTAACCAAAAAATACTTATTCGATTTAAAAGGATGCTTAACAGGCACAAAAGTTAAGTGTCCTTCATGGGCATGGCTCAAGTCTTTTTCTCCAGCCCTTAAGTCTTAACTAGGCCAAGATGGACGCACAAAAACAAGGAATAATCCCTTCCCGAGGTCAAAAAATGTACAGGCCTAGAAAGGACGTTATGGATATGTATGATGATGCTGACCTTATTAAAAGGTACAGGCTGGATCGCGAAGGAAATAATATGCAGTGTCGGGAAAATATGCAGTTTCGGGACAAATATGCAGTTTCGGGGAAAATATGCAGTTGCGGGAAAATATGCAGTTTCGGGAAAATATGCACTTCAGGGCAAATATGCAACTTTTTTTTTTGCCCGTGGAAAAATATTGCAGTTTTCGAGAAAATTTGCAGTTGCGGGAAAAGTGTAGTTTATGACTTTGCAGAATTTAAAGCGAAGTTTGAATTTTTTA